>JXCR01104319.1:39625-72317 GCA_002079205.1 Phalaenopsis hybrid cultivar | reverse complement strand
TCAAATTCTTGCATCAAAAGTATCCATCTAATCAACCTTGGTTTGACATCCTTTTTTTGCATTAGATATTTAATAGTAGAGTGATCAGTGTGCATAACACATTTAGTCCCAATTAAATAAGATCTAAATTTTTCTAAAGCATACACAATGACCAGTAACTCTTTTTTTGTAATAGTATAATTAATTTATGCATCATTAAGAGTTTTACTAGCATAGTATATAACTTTAAAAATCTTTTCATACCTTTTGTCTAAGAACAGCTCCAATGACATAATCACTAGCATCACACATCAGTTCAAATGATTTTTCCCAGTTAGGTGAAACTATAATAGGGGCTGTGATTAATTTTTCCTTTAATAACTCAAAGGAATTTAAATAATTTTTAGTAAATTCAATTTTTTTATCTTTTTCTAGAAGTTGGCATAGAGGTTTGATAATTTTTTAAAAATCTTTAATAAAACACTAGTAAAAAACTTAAATTTCTAAGAAAACTCCTAACCTCTCTTACATTAGTAGGAGGTGTTAATTTAGATATAACTTAAATTTTTATAGGGTCTACTTCCATACCATCTTCTGAAATTTTATACCCTAATACAATTCCTCCTGCAACCATAAATTGACATTTCTCCCAATTCAAAACTAAATTAGTTCTTTTGCATAACTCTAAAACTTTTTCAAGATAAGTTAAGCATGCGTCAAATGATGTTCCAAATATGGAGAAATCATCCATAAATACTTTCAATCCATCATCAATTAATTTAGNAAATTTCTAAGAAAACTCCTAACCTCTCTTACATTAGTAGGAGGTGTTAATTTAGATATAACTTAAATTTTTATAGGGTCTACTTCCATACCATCTTCTGAAATTTTATACCCTAATACAATTCCTCCTGCAACCATAAATTGACATTTCTCCCAATTCAAAACTAAATTAGTTCTTTTGCATAACTCTAAAACTTTTTCAAGATAAGTTAAGCATGCGTCAAATGATGTTCCAAATATGGAGAAATCATCCATAAATACTTTCAATCCATCATCAATTAATTTAGTAAATATAGACATCATACATCTCTGGAATGTTGCAGGTGCATTACATAATCCGAAAGGCATTCTTTTAAAAGCAAAAGTTCCAAAATGACTAGTAAATGTTGTATTTTCTTGATCCTCAAGAGCAATAGGAATTTGATGGTAACTGGTATATCCATCTAAAAAACAAAAATATTTGTGCCCAACAAGTTTATCTACTATTTGATCTAAAAAGGGAAAAGGAAAGTGATCTTTCCTGGTGGCAGTATTTAATTTTCTATAATCAATGCTAATACGCCACNCGGGAAAGATAAATTTATCAACTTTTACTAACACATCTTCTATAACTCTCTTAGGATATGTAGTGAACGATCCACTAACTGAAGAGTTACAGAAGTAGGTGAGACTTCTCCTAATCCTAATCTTTCGGAAAGATAAATTTATCCACTTTTACTATCACATCTTCTATAACTCCCTTAGGATATGTAACTGAAAGAAAGATAAATTTGTTCACTTTTACTAACACATCTTCTATAACTCCCTTAGGATATGTAACTGAACAAGATAAATTTATCAACTTTTACTAACACATCTTTTATAACTCCCTTAGGATATGTAACTGAACGATAATTTATCCTTACTAACACATCTTCTATAACTCCCTTAGGATATGTAACTGATCGATCTGCTAATTGAAGAATCATATCTAAGACAATAAAATCCACCGGAAAGATAAATTTGTCAACTTTTACTAACACGTCTTCTAAGGATATGTAACTGATCGATCTGCTAATTGAAGAGTTACAGAAGTAGGTGAGACTTCTCCTAAGATTTGTCAACTTTTACTAACACGTCTTCTATAACTCCCTTAGGATATGTAACTGATCGATCCGATAACTGAAGAGTTACAGAAGTAGGTGAGACTTCTCCTAATCCTAATCTTTTGAAAATTGATATAGTGAAGAGTTATAGAAGTAGGTGAGACTTCTCCTAATCCTAATCTTTTGAAAATTGATAGAGGTTAGGTGAGACTTCTCCTAATCCTAATCTTTTGAAAATTGATAGAGGCGTAAGATTAATGCTGACTCCCAAATCACATAAAGCTCTTCCATAAAATTTTTCACCTATAGCACACAGTATAGTGAAACTGCCAGGATCTTTTAATTTTTCAGGAAGCTTTTTCTAAATAATTGCACTACACTCTTCGCTAAGTGCAATAGTTTCCTTATCACTGAACTTCCTTTTCTTGTTCAGAACATCTTTCATAAATTTCACATAATTGGGCATTTGCTCTAAAGCTTCTACGAAAGGGAATATTTACCGTTAACTTCTTAAGAATTTCTAAAAATTTGAAAAAAAATTATTTTGTTTGTGTTGCTTCAATATTTGAGGAAACGGTGGTGGAGGTTTCTCCACAGTAATCTTCATTGGTGTAAATGGCTATTCTCAATCTGGGTACTCATGATACTTTTCTTTTAAAGTATCCCCTTTCTCTTTTTCAATTTCTGTTTCTTTTTGCACTCTCATTTTGAATTCTTTTCCACTTCATAATTGTATCGCTTTGATTTCTTCTTTTCCTTAATCTTTAGGATTTGGTTCCACAGTACTCAAAAAAGTTTCCAATGTTCGGTTACTAAGCGCAGTAGCGATATGCCCTAATTGGTTTTCAATATTCTTACTAGCAGTTCCTTGATTTTGTAATTGATTTCCTTGAACTTGTAATTGACTTCCTTGATTCTACATTGTTGACCCATGTTTAATATCAGCTCTTCCATAGACAACTTCTTCTCCTTAATTTGAGTGTCATAGCAGTTCCTTGATTTTGTAATTGATTTCCTTAAATCTGCAATTGATTTCTTGATTCTGCAATTTAATAGCAGTTCCTTGATTTTGTAATTGATTTCCTTGAATTTGTAATTGATTTCCTTGCTTCTACAATTGTGTGTTTAATATCAGCTCTTCCATAGACAACTTCTTCTCCTTAATTTGAGTATTACTGTTAAATTCTGTAATATCAGCTCTTCCATAGACAACTTCTTTTCCTTAATTTGAGTGTTACTGTTAAATCCTGTAGGTCTATAGTTGAGTGTTACTGTTAAATCCTGTAGTGCAATTTGAGTATTACTGTTAAATCCTGGAGGATAAGAAGGTCTATAGTTAACATTTCCTTCAATATCAACTCTTCCATAGACAACTTCTTCTCCATAATTTGAGTGTTACTGTTCAATCCTAGAGGATAAGAAGGTCTATAGTTAGCATTTCCTTTGATATCTCCTTAATTTGAGTGTTGCTGTTAAATCCTAGAGGATAAGAAGCTCTATAGTTTATATTTCCTTGGTTGGAGAATTTCCTAATGGGTTCACTGGGTTATTTGCCCATTGTTGATTTGTAGAAGAATTGTTATTCCAATTAAAATTTGGATGATTCTTATAGCATGGGCTATAATAGTCTGAATATGGGGTTGTTGGGTCTATTAATAGCATTTAAAGTCTCATATGAAGGTTGAACATCCACAAATTGCCGTTAATAGCATTTAAGGTCTCATATGAAGGTTGAACATCCACAAATTGCCCAGATGAATTTTCCCCATCATAGGAGGTGTTGAAGAATAATTCATCCCATAATGATCTAATTTCTTTGATATTGCACCAATCCATCATAGGAGGTGTTGGAGAATAATTCATCCCATAATGATCTAATTTCTTTGATATTACAGTAATCTACAAAGCCAACATAGATATACATCAGAATCATGGATATTAGCTACTCTTTTAGGATTTACCCTTTCAGAGGCCCATTCAAAATTGTTGGTAGCCATCTCTTCTGTTAATGAATAAGCCTCACCAAAAGGTTTTGACATTAACGAATCACCAGCNTCTTGGTTTATATTGTTCATCTAATATAATTCTGTGCATACAGATCAAAGGACTGATTCTCTTAATATCAGCAAAGGACCAACCAAAAGCTTTCTTATATCTTTTCAATGTATATAACGGTCTTTGCTCTTGCAAATCATTTAATTCTGAAGATATAATAACAGGGGATGCAGATGAGTCTCCCAAAAACACATATTTTAAGTGGCTAGGTAATACTTTCAACTCAAGTTCAGATGATTTTATAATTGACGGAAATAGATTCTTATCAGCATGTAATATCTAGCATCTTAATCTTTCCTGAACATAATCTAATTCTTCATTTTCTAATTCGTCCAAAATAATTTCATCACTTTCTTGAAATTGTTTTTTCTCTTCAAAATGTTCTANCTCCCCAAGTTCTAATAGATTCAGGTGCTAACAAATTTAACCACATCTTAGCTTTATCCCTAAGTGAAAAAGTAAAAAGTGCTAAGTCTAACAGCATCGTTTGAGACTCTGTCATATTTAAAAGTAGCACACAGCTCTAAAAAACTACCGAGGTGTAAATTATTATCTATTGGTGTACCTCCAAATTGATTGTTTTGTACCATTTGGATAATATCGCGATGTGTAAATTAGGATCTTCATTTGGTGTACCTCCGAATTGATTATTTTGTACCATTTAGATAATAGCAAGTTTAAGCTCAAATGAATTAGCAGCTATTAGGATCTTCATTTGGTGTACCTCCAAATTGATTGTTCTGTACCATTTGAATAATAGCAGGTTTAAGCTCAAATGAATTAGCAGCTACATCTATTTTGGATAGATAAGTGAATTTCATCTGCTGTAGGATTTGCATAATCTCTTAAGGGTCTAGATTAAGTGAATTTCATCTGTTGTAGGATTTGCATAATCTCGTAGGGGTCTAGGTTGGTGTTCATGATAAGCGATGTGTAAATTAGGATCTTCATTTGGTGTACCTCCGAATTGATTATTTTGTACCATTTAGATAATAGCAAGTTTAAGCTCAAATGAATTAGCAACTACATCAGGATTTTGGATAGATGAGTGAATTTCATCTGCTGTAGGATTTGCATAATCTCGTAGAGGTCTAGGTTGGTGTTCATTTTCTATTCCTTTATTGTTCATTTTGTTTTCCATTGTAACAAAATTTCTAGGTTCTCTTCTCAATCTTCTAATCTTTCTAACAGCACGTTCTAATTTTGAATTGTAGGGTATAAGATTTTTAAGTCCAAATTTACGCATACAATTTAAAATCAGTACACAGTAAAATAATTAACTAAATATGAAAATAAGTTGCAATTCAAGTAAAAATTTTCTAATAATCCTAATTTGACCGTTACTCTAATTGTAATTTTTGTTTACTCCCCAGCAACGTCGCCAAAAACTTGACCGCTACTTTATATATGCTTAAAAATATAAGTAATTAACACTGCTACTAAAGTCTTAATTCCTCAGCAACTGTACCAAAACTTAATAACGGTTATAGATTTGATAAAGGTGTATGTATAAAGTATTCAATAATTTGCAAAATCATATATATATATATATGATTATAAAGATGTATAGATATAATATTCAATAATGTTAAAGTCAAATTAAAAATACAAGATAAATATGGACTTAATAAATATTCAATAATTGTAAAGTCACACTTATCAACGTATAGATTCGATAAAGATGGATGTATAAAATATTTAATAATTGTAAAGTCACACTTATCAACGCAAGTATACGTATCACTCAAGTAATATAGGGCTCTAATAGAGTGTAAAGTCACACTTAATATGTTTGATTTAATAAAGATGTATATATATATAATATTCAATAATGTTAAAGTCAAATTTGTCAACACAATTATACATATCGCATAGTAATATAGGGCTCTAATGGAGTCCTAGATATCGATCCCACAGGGAGTAATATTAGAACTACTAACTAAGACTTCAGAAAAGAAATATTTTAATCACAATAATGGAATTCAATTTGCTTATATGTCACTAATAGACAATTGAAACAAATATGCAATTTAATAACTATTAAATAACTAAATATACTAATTAGATTTTTAATGTGATATTCAATATATAAGAAAGTATCCTTCTCCTTGTCAGGAAATTAGAGTGAATGGATAAAGTGAATTAGTTCAAATTATATTGTGTCAAATAGGAGCATACCTATTCTTTACCCTTTGGTCCAGGTATAAAGAACATTGACTAATCCTATGCTTATTTACTGAATATGTGGCTAGGCTGGGAGCATACCGGCTCTCACTTCAGAGCTCCCACGTTCCCCTTGCCTAAGGGCTAACATCTACACTTCAGCACCCAAATGAAAGGACCGAATTGGGGATTTTAGTCTGTCAATCTAAAATCTCCAATTCTACGCCTGATAATTTTATTTCCCTATTTATTGCACCCAACTTCCAAGGGCTTTGACCTCCCTGAATCTTGGATGTAATCTTCACTTTAGTTGGAAAACTCAACGTATTTTAACAAATCAATTGGCCAGATTGAAAGTAAATTAAGATCAAAGTGAAAAGATTATCAAAATTTCTTTAACATTTTTGTGGCTCAACCAGTTCAAATCACCATAACACAAATCTCAAGACAAGGAGAGAGATAGAGAAAGCTACTCATATCTCATAGGGAAAACACAACAAAACTTGTAATTTATATATAAAATCAAAGTCATACAAACTACAACAATAAATAAACTTATCTCTAATTTCTCCCCAAGAAAACTCCTCAAAGTTCCTCTTAATCTCTTCCTTTCTTTACAGCACACAGAATACTTATTAAGAACACTCCTTGAAGTTCCTCTGAATCTTTTCCTTTCTTTACAGCACACGATTCCTCTTCAAAGCAGCAAGGAGGAAGAAATCTCTCACTTTCCCTCCACTCTTACAATCTCTTTCTCCCCAAGAACTCTCCTCGAAGTTCCTCTGAATCTCTTCCTTTCTTTACAGCACACAGAATTTATTCCTCCACAAGCAAACTCCTCGAAGTTCCTCTGAATCTCTTTCTTTCTTTACAACACACAAAATTCTAATTTCTCCCCAAGAACACTCCTTGAAGTTCCTCTGAATCTCTTCCTTTCTTTACAACACAAGCAATTCCCTTCGAAACGAGCAAGGAGGAAGAAATCTCTCACTTTCCCTCCACTCTTACAATTTCTCGAAGAATTCCTCATAATATTGCTCCTCGAAGTTCCTCTGAATCTCTTTCTTTCTTTACAGCACACAGAATTCTTCTTCGAAGTGGAAGGAGGAAGAAATCTCTCACTTTCCCTCCACTCTTACAATCTCTTGAAGAATTCCTCACAATTGTTACACTCTACGGAAAGAAATCTCTCACTTTCCCTCCACTCTTACAATCTCTCGAAGAATTCCTCACAATTTAGACTCTCCACACTTTTTCACACTTCAATTTAGAGCCTCCCCTCTTTTATTTTCGGCCAAATTATTCTCTTTAAAGATGTGGATGATTTTTCCCAAGAGTTGCCTAAACATCCCTTCAAAATTTGTCCACATCCAAAGCCTAGTTCGACATAACCGCCGAGCTCGCCGTCAGGGGCCTTGAGGACGCCGTCGGCGGACCTTCTTAATGAAGTAATTCTGGAGTCTCGGGAAAATCTCTTCGTCGGTGGGGTCGATGGCACTGTCGACGCCCTTGTTTAATTATTCACATTTTGGTCCTTTTCGCTCCAAATTCACTTCTTTTTGCATATTTTTTCTCCAATGACCCTATTTCATCATTCTTGTAACAAAATATCAAAAATACCTTTCAATCTTTTTGCTCCAATGACCCTAATTCATCATTCCTGCAATAAAACATCAAAAATACCTTTTTTAAGAGTGTAATATCATAAAAAATAGTATAAAATAGGTATGAAAATCTCAACATATTTTCCTTTGGTCATACGCCTTTGGTGTTACCTCAGGAAAATTTCTAGGATTTGTTGTCCGTCATTGGGGAATCGAGATCGACCTGGATAAGGTTAAAGCTATCTTGGAAATGCCTCCTCCTAAAACTTTGAAACAACTACGTTCCTTCCCGGGAAAGTTGGCATGTCTGAGACACTTTATCTCTAATCTTTCAGGTAGGTGTCATCCCTTCTCGGCAATAATTAAAAAGGACGCCAAATTCATTTGGGAAGAAAAATGCCAGCGGGCCTTCAAGGACGTTAAGCAATATTTAATGACACCTCTTGTTTTGGATGCCTCTATCCCAGGCTAACCTTTGATACTTTAGACGACTCTCTTAGAGCCCTCTTAACCTAAGTCAATGATGAGGGTAAAGAAAATGCCCTCTACTACTTAGGTCATCGTCTAATACCGACGGAGATGAGGTATCCACCTATTGAGAAGCTTTGTCTGACACTAATTTTTATCTCCCAAAAGTTTAGACATTACATGCTCTCTCATAAAATTACCCTAATCTTGAAAGTTAATCCGTTGCAATATTTGATGACCAGGCCAACACTCTCCGAACGTCTAGCAAGATGATCAAAGATTTTATTACAATTTGATATAACTTTTGGGCCCCTCCGTGCTATCAAAGGACAAATTCTAGCAGACTTACTCGCTGCACACCCACTATCAGTTGGGTCCCCTCTCGATGACGAACTACTAGATGAACAAGCACTACAAATGGAATTCTCCAGTGTGCAACGCTGGGAAATGTACTTCAACGGTGCTTCATCAACTAGAAAAGACAAAGGCTCAGGCACAGGTATACGAGGCAAAGCTGGTATCAGTTTGATCTTTATCACGCTAGATAAAGGTATGTTGAGGTTCTCATACCACTTGACAGAGCCGTGAACCAACAACAAAATAGAATACGAAGCCTTAATCACAGGGTTGGAGTTGGCAATTTTAATGGATATAAGAAACATTGCCATCTACGGTGACTCTCAACTCGTCATTCAAAAAGTCGCCGGACAATACAAAATTTTGAAATCAAGACTAGCACAATATCACTGTTACACGATGAGGCTTTTGGAGTAAATCCCTTATGTGACTTTCTATCAGATTCCTCAGGGAGAAAATGCCCAGGCCGACGCTCTAGCAAGACTCGCTAAGGAGTTGTCGTGTCCCCCGAAGGATTTTGTTAAAATCACAGTACAAGGAATACAAGTTCTGTCTCAAATTGACCTTGAAAATCTACACAAGCTCAGAAAAGAAGAAACAATGATTGTAGTTATGAATATCAACAAAGATTGACGCAAGCCATTAATAGAATATTTGCATACTGAAAAGTTGCCAGAAGACAAGTCTGAAGCACATCACATTACAAAAAGGGTTATGTCATACGCCTTCGTTGGTGGTTTCCTCTACAGAAGATCATTCGACCAGATATGACTATGATGCCTAAGCAGAGTCAAGGCACAAAATATCGTCAAAGAAGTACATGCTGGATTGTGTGGTGCTCACCAGTCAGGGCCAAAGATGAAAATGAAGATCAAGAGACTCGGATATTATTGGCCACCAATGATGTCCAACTGCATGGATACAGCCAGAAAAATCACTAGTGCCAAGTGCATGGGGTGGTCTTTCACCAACTTCTGAATGTGCTACACCCAACTGTTGTTTTGTGGACTTTCGAGTGTTGGGGCACGGACATAATAGATCCGATAGACCCTCCATCTTCTAAAGGACACAAATTTATACTTGCCACTACGGACTACGTCTCAACATGGGTAGAGGCAGTACCACTATAAGAGGTTACGGCACAGCATGTCCTCCAATTCTTCAAAAGCCAAATTGTCTACTGTTTCGGTGTACCGCGCAAAGTAATCTCCGACAATGGGATGACATTCAAAAGTAAGAAAATCAACAACTTCATCAAACGACATGGGATATATTGGAGATACTCTACAATTTACTATCCCATAGCAAATGGATTAGTTGAGGCCTTCAACAAGACATTGGTACATATTTTAAAGAAAACACTCGATGAAAATAAAATAAATTGGCACAACTAGTTGCTAAAAGCTTTATGGGCCTACCGGATAACATTCAGGACTCCCACTCAGTGTACACTTTACATACTCATTTACGGGTCTGAAGTCGTACTGCCACTAAAAATTCAAACACCATCTCTCAGAGTCGCAGTTGCCAATCAACTTACAACAGAGGAAAGTGCAAAGCTCAGACTTGAAGAACTAGAGAATCTTGAAGGAAAATGGCTTGAAGAACAGCAACATTTGGAGCTTTATCAGGCAAAGATGGTGCAAGTTGATGAAAAATTGGTCCGCCCAAGGACATTTAAAGTTGGTGACCTTGTCCTCATGCTTAAAAGGCCTATTCTTGCACGCCGCAAGATAGGTGAAAAAATCGAGCCAACTTGGGAGGGACCATTTGTCGTTGAAAAGGTCTTCATAGGAGGAGCCTACCAATTAGTAGATTTCAGGGGTGAAAGACTCATGCTACCAATCAATGGACGATACCTAAAAACATATTACGCAACCTGATGCTTCTTGCTGCCGTTTGCTTTAAAAATTGTAAAATTTTGATCGTTTTAGGTTTATCTATGTGGCCAAAGTCTATAACCGGGTCCAAAAATTTTTTAATTAACCTAAATTTAATGAAGAATTACACACTGCAATTCTCTTTTCTATCTTTAAATTTACATTTAATATTCTACTAAATTAAACAAAATAAAAACATAAATAAATAACATTCTCACCAAAATAAATCAAAAATTTCCTCTAACTAAAAAATTTTTATTTTGTTCTTGTCCACACTAAGTTTCAGCTTGCTGATGTTTTTTTTATGTCGCCTGTAAAAAAATGTCTGGTCAGAAGCTGATCTTTGCCTTCAAGGATGGATGGAACCTCGTGCTTAATGAGGAGATGGCACCATAAGGTGGAATTATTGACTTCAACATGGAGTTCAATGAAATCAACATGGGATACAAAGGTCCTCTAATGGATGTAGTCAGCAGACAAGAAAATGAGGGACTGCCCTCACTTTTGAAATTCAAAGCCAAAAGCAATACCTCGCTGAAGGGGAAAGAGGTGATAAGACAACACGATCCTATGGAAGGAACCAGCCATCTACCATCCATGGTAACCACTCCGGCCAGAAACTTGGTTGCTGCTAACAACAGTAGGATATCGTTCGCTTCACTACGGAGGACTCAATGAAGAAATACCAACCGTCGTAAGCACAGAGCTCACTTGAGAGAAGAAAAGAGACTTCAACAACAAATTAAGAACCAACTCGTCCCCATTCCAGAGAGAAACATCTATGAACCAGATATGAAGGAAACTTCTTCCAGCCTGCCCACCACAGATGAGGAGCCTGGGTATGATCAAGAGCAAGAAGTACCGCCAGCCTTTGATGTCCTTTGCATGGATTGCCCAACTTACAAGGTTGAAATACCGCCACAAGTGTCAACTTCAGAAGCTTTTGTCGAATGTCCGGACTGTAATGTCCTGCACTTGGAGCATTTCAGCACTCCTGAAGAATATGCCTCTAACGAAGAGAAATCTCAAACCAACGATTGCCAGATGGAGGGGGCATACGTTCTAATGGGTACAGAACTATATGACCGACGGTATATTGAGTCATATGTTCTGATGGAAGCCGAGTCATAAATCCTGTTAGAGGTAACACCGACGCCAATCTAGATTCCTGTCAACAATGAAATGAGGGAATGTCTGCACCAGCAGTCTGTCCTCAACACAACAGAATATTATAAAATCAGTAAAGTCAACAAAAGAAGCTTCGAGTTCTATGAAGAAGTCTATGGAGAACTCGTCAATATATTGGAAGGACTGGAATTGTATATCAAGGTCTTTTCAGAAAATATGAACAAAGCATTCTGGATTGTATTATTAACTTAAGAGACATAGGTCGAGCAGTCTTGCTCATGGAAAGAACCTTCTCTGAGCCGAGGAAATGGATGAGAGGAAAGATAAGGATTACAATACAATGTGGCTGCTGCTACAATTTCATGAATGACAGGCAAGGAAATCCTCCCGGGATTCTCAAGTATGATTAAGTGGATTTGCTACCCCCGATGATTAAATGGATGATTAAATGAATGGTTCGATGGAACATATTGATAGTCAACTGCATTCCAAATAGCTGCATCATCAACATATATGACGAGGGAGACTGCATACCTCCTCACATTGACCATCATGATTTTGTAAGACCTATCTTCACACTCTCATTCATGAGTGAAAGCAATATTCTCTTTAGGAAAGAAATCAATGTCGTCGGCCCCAAAGAATTCAGAGGATCTGTCAAGATTCCTTTAACGATTGGTTCAGTGCTCGTTCTAAATGGCAACGGTGCAGACGTTGCCAAGCACTGCATTCCCGGAGTACAATGTCATAGAGTGTCTGTAACTTTCTGAAGAATGGACAACAACAAAATACTGTTTGGATTTCAGTCAGATCCTGAACTCAAAAAACTGTTTCCATATGAGCTATGAGATTGTTGCACCTCTAGGCGCGCGTGAAGGGAACTCTTATCCCGGAACGTGGCTCAGAAGGTCAGCTTGATCACGAGCTCAAGGGGATAGATGTTCAGAGGGTTTCTCTTTCTTCTCTACTACATATGATATGTATCAGACATGATTAGTCCATGATATGTGCTCGACATGACACATTTTGGATGTATTTTCATGCAGTTTGCATATTGTACTCTTTTTGAGGCATTGGCCTACTTTTCATCTGTAGCATTTTGTTAAAGCAGATTAATGAAAGTCCTTCCAGAAAATTTGTCTCTTTGTTCAATTGCCCTTCTCCATGTGATGGATAAAAGCCATTGAACCATGCGATGGTTCGCAACTACAATGAACGAAGAACAAAACAACAAACATTTAAATTATAAAAAAAGAAACTTTCAAATAAAAAATGACGAAAAAAATATAAATTATGATAAATTTAAATAAAAAAATCTCTCTTTTGAAAAATCAACCAACTAAAATCAAATTTTGAAAAACATGTTTTTGAAAATTAAATTTGATAAACACAACAAGAAAAGAAAATAAATTTGTTTAGTGGATTCTCTCAATTTCTGAGTTTCTTACTCTTTGCTCGCGCAACACGACTATCTTTGTCGGCACTTATTCTCTTCACATCCCAACAAAATTACACATTATGCGCAAAAAAAAAAAGAAAAGAACTCTCAAGTTCCCACAAATCCTCTTCAACAATGTCAACCTTTGCATGCAACACGTGTCTTTAAATTATACCCTACAAACTCTATAGAATTCTCACTTTGAATCAGTCACTACCTTTTGATTCACTTATTTCGAGGTCAGTGCTTACCTTTCGATGCTCTCTATTTTAGATTGACCCTTACCTGTCAATTCTCATTTCGAATCAGTCACTACCTTCTAATTCACTTCTTTCGAGGTTGATACTTACCTTTCGACGCTCTCTTTTTGAGATTGACCCTTACATGTCAATTCTCACTTCAAATCAGTCACTACCTTCTGATTCACTCCTTTCGAGGTCGGTCCTTACCTTCCCACACTCTCTTTCTTAGATTGACCCATACCTATCAATTTTGACTTTGAATCAGTCACTACCTTCTGATTCACTCGTTTCGAGGTCGGTCCTTACCCACCGACGCTCTCTTTTTGAGATTGACCCTTACCTGCTAATTCTAATTTAGAATCAGTCACTACCTTCTGATTCACTCCTTTCGAGGTCGGTCCTTACCTTCTGACACTCTCTTTTTGAGATTGACCCTTACCTGTCAATTTTCATTTCGAACCAGTCACTACCTTCTGATTCACACTTTTCGAGGTCAGTCCTTACCTTCTGATGCTCTCTTTCTGAGATTGACCCTTACCTGTCGATTCCCACTTTGAATTAATCACTATCTTCTGATTACCTCCTTTTGAGGTCGGTCCTTACCTTCCGACACTCTCTTTTTTAGATTGACCCCTAGATGTCGATTCTCATTTAGAATCAGTGACTACCTTCTGGTTCACTCCTTTCGAGGTCGGTCCTTACATTCTGACGCTCTCTTTTTGATATTGACCCTTACCTATCAAATCCCACTTCAAATCAGTCACTACCTTCTGATTCACTCCTTTCAAGGTGGGTCCTTACCTTCCGACACTCTCTTTTTGAGATTGACCCTTACCTGTCAATTCCCACTTTGAATCAGCCACTACCTTCTGATTCACTCCTTTCGAGCTCGGTCCTTACTTTCTGACGCTTTCTTTTTGAGATTGACCCTTAGCTGTCAATTCTCATTTCGAATCAGTCACTACCTTCTGATTCACTCCTTTCATGCTCAGTCCTTACCTTCCGATGCTCTCTTTTTGAGATTGACCCTTACCTTTCAATTCTCATTTTGAATCAGTCACTACCTTCTGATTCACTCCTTTCGAGATCATCCCTTACGTTCCGACGCTCTCTTTTTGAGATTGAACCTTATCTGTCAATTCCCATTTCAAATCAGTCATTACCTTCTGATTCATTCCTTTCGAGGTCGGTCCTTACCTTTCGATGCTCTCTTTTGGAGATTGACCATTACTTGTTGATTCTCATTTTGAATCAGTCACTACCTTCTGATTCACTACATTTGAGGTTGGTCCTTACCTTCCAATGCTCTCTTTTTGAGATTGACCCTTACCTATTGATTCTTCTTTAGAATCAGTCACTACCTTATTATTCACTCCTTTTGAGGTCGATCCTTACCTTATGACGCTCTCTTTTTGAGATTGACCCTTACCTGTTGATTCTCTTTTCAAATTAGTGACTACCTTCTGATTCACTCCTTTCGAGGTCGCTCCTTACCTTACGATGCTCTCTTTTTGAGATTGACCCTTACATGTCAATTCCCACTTCAAATTAGTCCCTACCTTCTGATTCACTCCTTCCGAGGTCGGTCCTTACCTTCCGACGCTCTCTTTTTGAGATTAACCCGTACCTGTCAATTCCCATTTAAAAACAGTCACTACCTTTTGATTCTCTTCTTTTGAGGTCGGTCCTTACCTTCCGATGCTCTCTTTTTGAGATTGAGCCTTACCTGTCAATTTCCACTTTGAATCAGTCACTACCTTCTGATTCACTCCTTTCGAGGTCGGTCCTGACCTTCCGACACTCTCTTTTTGGGATTGACCTTTACCTGTCAATTCTCATTTAAAATCAGTCACTACCTTCTGATTCACTCCTTTCGAGGTCGGTCCTTACCTTCTGACGCTCTCTTTTTGAGATTGACCCTTACTTGTCAATTCTCACTTCAAATCAGTCACTACCTTTTGATTCACTCCTTTCGAGGTCGGTCATTACCTTCCGATGCTCTCTTTTTAAGATTGACCCTTACCTGTCAATTCTCGTTTTGAGTCAGTCAATACCTTCTGATTCACTCCTTTTGAGGTCGATCCTTACCTTCCAACACTCCTATTTTTCTTTGTTTTTATCTTTTTACTTTAGTAGGATTCCCCAGCTTGTGAATCGTCGTATACTTCCCCTATTCAAATAAATCTCTCTCCCGAATCAGATCAATGATTCAAAGAGGAGAGGAACCAAATAAAAAGGGACATACGTCAAACGACAAACAAGAGAAAACACAAAACATGGAGAGACTACGTGCCATAAACCTTGTAAGGATAGGTTAAGAGTGTCCGTCTAAAAAAGATTGGGGGAAAGGACCTTAAACCGATATCTGCAAAAGAATACCTACGTAGACTACCCATAACCAGAGATTCAGGTGTAGGTGCCTGTTCTGGGGTCAAGAGCACTCCCAAGGGGACGTATCCCACTTAGTTAATTACATCTTAAGAGGTACCCAAGAATACTCTAGATAAAAGGATTTTCACTCGGATTATCGTGAACCTGGGGCAATAGGTACTCAAAGGAAGGCTATTCCATGTGGGAATAGTCCCGATGCTTCAAAGCTCGCGCTAAGCCATCAGAAAGAAAGTGAGTCTCTCACATCCTGAATGGGTAGATGCACATCGACACACGTGACCCATGGAATAACCTAAATCATCTTGACAGGAATATCCAAACACCTCAAAGCTCATCTGGGCCATAAGGGTAGAGGACAAATCTTCGTATCCCAAATGAGCGGCAGCTTATCGGCATCGGGTCTTCAAAATGATATCAATGTATTCAAAGAGTGACTGGGCTCACAAAAAGGTAGGTAAAGTGATCTTAAAAGATAGAGGTAACTGGGTCGGGGTACCACAGACCCGTCATCCACAGCTATAGGTCCTTAAGTCTACCTGGTCGTGAAGGTAGTCGACCCAACACATCCTAAGATCCCCGGTCAGCAATCCATGAATTGCGTCGCCCACTGTAACCTCGGTAGCCCTAAGGTCAAAGGAAAGAAACTCTATCCTATGACTAAAAGCTGGAACTTATACCTGCCAAAGTGGCAAGGATGCCTCAGGAAGGAAAAGAAAGTGGAGGTTCAGCTAGAAAGCTGAAGACGATCCAATTAAAAGGACTTACAGCCTGTCTAGATCAGGGAGCCTTCTAACACCCTAGGCACACTAGAAAACCACCTATAAAGAGGTATGCTGGGCCAGTCAATTTGGAGAAGTACGGGGACTCCTCCTCTGGACATCCAAATATGATGCAGTTATCTACAACAGTCCTTAAGTGTTGTGGAGACCCTATTAATATAAGCAAGAAAGTAAATATTGTAGTTTTTAGAGCCCTGAATATTTTAATCCTAAATTTTAATTATCTTGAATATTTTATTTAGGATTTTGTAGAAAGTTACAATTTTAGGGTCCTTAATGAGCCTAGATTATATCGTGAAATCCCAGATAAATCACAGAAAGAAACAAAAAAAAAACACTTGCAAGTGCAGGCATGCAATATAATGCAAAAAGCAAAACAAGCCAAATCAAAATAATAAACAGGCCGGTGTCACTGAGTCGGCAACATATCCCAGAAAAGAAAAGAGCAGCCAGACTCTCAATATACATGTTTGGTCCTAATTCTATACATCAATATAAAATGAAGAATTAAGATATGGGGCACGAGCATCTGCTCTTATCCCCTCCACGTGGTTCCAGCGCCAAATGCCTTGGAACCCGTGCTCGTATCTTATTTATGCTACAAGACTCTCATAGAATTTGAAAGTACATAGAGAAAAGAAAAAGACTCAATCCTGCATGAAAACAAGTGTCAGTAAGAAAGCTCACATGCAAATAACGTATTATGAGTCATGCCTTAAAAGTGGGGGAGCTAATAGCACCTGCAAGCAAAAGGGTCAGAAATCATTACTTGCTCCTCCCATCTGCAATATAAATAGGCATGGCTCCCTGCAGAAAAATGCCCTAACACACTACTACACATGCAGCATGCAGTCACATCACAAGCACAATGCAAAAGAAAGATGTCTGGTTAGGGCAACCAATCTAGCAGAGAATAATAGCCAGACATCAAAAAGTCTACCTAAGCACCGTAAATCCTAGCCTAACACACTATCTAACAAAAAGTGTGTTAGCTTAGTATCTAAGTGCGGGGTAAGTCTAGGTACAATATGACTTTGACGGGGTCATCATACCGGCCCCATGCTAAAGATCCAAAGGATCTAAAGGATGTCACGAAGAGTGGTGACACGAGTTAGATCTATTAGATCTTTAGCACAATCATACTCGTGCCAATCCCGATGACTTAACTTGCATTTCTCTCCTGGATCAACCCAACAAGCAATGCTCGTTAAGGCATCGCAACTGACACTGGGTCACTCTCCTAACGAGCCTGGCTCGCTATCCATGCAAATATGCAAATGCAAATGTAAACAATCATGTGATAGAAGTGATGAGTGTACTGTGAGGTAGTGACTCAGGAAAAGGTGGGCATGTCGTGGAGGCAGCGACATGAACAAATGGAAGTGTCGTAGCGGCAGTGACCCGAAGAGGTGTGTCAAGGCGACAGTGACCAAAAGTGATGGGCGTGCCGTAGTGGTAGCGGCTCGAAGGTGTGCTGAGGAGGTGGTGACCAAAAGTGATGGGCGTACCAGCGACCTGAAGAAATGCAACACAAGCAAATGATAACGATCATGCAAGATAACACATACTAGATGCAACATGCAAATAGGCAAGCATGCGATATAATGAAAAAGCAAACAAACATGCAGGTGATCAGTCGACCGGATCGTTATGGTTGATCGAACCAAAGTGATTGGTCTACCGAGCCGGAGCGGCAGTCAAACCAAAGTGAGACGCCCATCGGGTCGGGGAGGCCAATCAAAGCGAAGTGAAATGCTCGTTGGGTCGGGGTGGCCGGTCGGAGCGAAGTAAGATGGCTCGCCATGCCGAGGTGACCGATTGGAGTGAAGTGAGAGGCTCACCGGTCTGGGGAGGCCGGTTGAAACTAAGTGAAATGCTCACCAGGCCGGGGCGGCCGGTCAAAGCAAAGTGAAATGCAACATGCACAAAGCAAAAAATACAATATGCAACAAACCAACTTGTAGGTAGCAAACCAGGCTCGTGCTCATGACCTCACCTGGGTGACCTAAGGTTTAGACCCTTGAATGTGAGGCACAGCTGTGTCTTGCTTTGGTGAGGAAATGTGGGGAGTTTCTCACCGGATCTCCAAGAGGGAAACTCTCCACGGTGTCGCGAAATAGGATAGCTACAAAGCTTTTTCCTATTTTTACAAACTCCTCCAGACTTTGCAAAGCAAGCTAGGTGCAAAGCTTCTCTTGCTTTGTCAAGTCCGACCTCCCAACTTATCCAAGTAAAACTGGGGAATCCAAAGCAAGGAGAGTGAGGGACTCTAACCCATCCGGACTTATGCTAAGGCTCATAATAAATGGAGACACTCAGCTCTACGAAGTGGTATTTGGCCACACACAGGAAGTTCTAAACTAAAAGCTGGCTCTAGGAAATCCAACGATCCATCACGCAGGCACGTCGTTGTGTCGACCCAAGCCAGCGCACGTACTTCATGCGGGCGATCTAACCCACAGATCTAGACACCACTAATCCTAAGGAAGCTAGGAGTTTATGGGATCTTACCACCATGAAGGTTGCAGACGTGTTTTCCTTGTTTACTCCAAGCTCGCCGGCGTTCGATCCATGCTCCAATGTGTCTCGTAAAACGTGCACAAGACAACAAAAAGACATAGGAGGTTATAGGGTATGTGAAGTATGAAAAATAAATAATTTAGCATATGAAAATATGCGACACCAAAAAAAAAAAAGGGTACCTTCACGAGAGAGGATTCCTCGACGATGGTGAAAGAGGGGGAGCTTTCCTTGCAAAGAAAAACACGTCCACGCCTCTCCAAGGTGATGTACCACCACTGCTCAGCGACATCGAGGTGCTCCGGTGAAGTGTCTGGTCACTGGGAAAATGGAACGATGAGGTGGAGGAGTAAGTTTGCCGGCGGTGCACAATGAAAAAAATGCGAGGGAGAGGGTTTCAGCTCCTCCCTCTTTTCTGCTTGCAAGGAGCTGAAGGTGGGCTGTGCGGCGCCGGCAAGAGGTCTACACACCAGAAAATAGCTTCATAGGTGGGGGAGAAGGCCGAGAAGAGGGTTTGACCAAGAAAGGAGGCAACGAAGGAGGCCAATAAAGGAGATTTCGAACCGGAGAAGGAGGTAGGCAAGGGAGAGCTCAGATCAGCGGCAACGGGACGCCGGAGTTTGGGAGGCAAGCAGGACACCGTTGGCGAGAAAACAAAGCTGTGAGCGCAGCTGGCCAGTGAGAAGAGGAAGGTGGCAGACGGCTGGAAAGAGGAACGCCGGTATGAAGGAGGCCCAGAGCGATTGCGGCGCTAGGGTTCGTGAAGGTGTTGTGTACGATCGGGGAGAATCGCGTGAGGGAGAGAGAGGGGTAGCGTAGGATTTATATATATAATAATATATTATATTAAATTATAATAATAATAATTATTATTATATTATTATAATTATCCTTCATGTATTTTTCACCTGTACACATCCTTGTAGTGAAGTGGATGTCCTTCCTGGCTAAAATCGAGGTTCCGGATGCGTTGGAGAAGTTCGTTTTGTTATTCGGGGACATCCGGACCACTTTTCTTACTATCGTGCCTAGAACGATAATTTACACATTTTTACACCGCCTGTAAAGCTGTAGCAAATTGGACATCTTCCGCAAGTGAAATCAACGTTCCGGACACACTGGTGGGGTCTGTTTCATCATCTGGGGTCATTCGGACCACTTCATCAAGAAATCAGGCTAATTTCAAGCCAAAATTGCGCGTGATGCGCCACATTATATTTTTTTGGCCCAATCAGAGACGTCTGACGTGCCAAATGCCAACCAACATTCACTTAAGTGAAAGCCATAGTCTAGCAGAATGACCTTGGCTACATGCCCCTCAACACGTGCTAAAAGGTCCCGAGCGAGTGTCTCGAGCCACCGGACGCTGCGGACGAACCGTACATCATCTTAAGTTGTGCAAGTGGACAGTCTACACTCATGACATACAAAATTGATGCCAACAGCTCCATTTTTTAGATTGACCATTACCTGTCAATTCTCATTTTGGATCAGTCACTACCTTCCGATTCACCCCTTTCGAGGTCGGTCCATAAATATTGACTCTCTCTTTTGAAAACTTTACCTAAATTTCAAATCCTCACTTTAGAATCAGTGCCAAAATTATGATTCTTATTTTTCAGGGTCGTTCCCAAACTTTCGACTCTCTTCTGAAATTAATACCTGACTTTTAAATCCCCCTGTGGTCAACACTTACACACTGATTCTCATCCTTTATAAATTCCTGAAATCACATAAATCAAAATCCACTCTCCAATCCCCAGCAAGAGTCCCTACTTCTTGACTTCGATCAAATATTCACTTGCTATATTCCCCAGCGGAAACAAATAGCACACACAATCCCACACTCCTTCTATGTCTCTTGACTTAGTAGTTTGTATTGGTTTTTTTAATCTCGTCGGTCAACGCCAATACGTGCGGTGTGCTTGCCCAACACACCACACCTATTGGTGGTCCATTTGTTGACCTCATTTTTGGTTGAGGTCTAGTCTTCCTCTTTAGTAGCTTAAGGCCTAGCCTAGGACTTTCCTATTGACTATTCTTAGACAACTAGAAAAGACACCCTTGCCATTATAAATTCTAAACTCTTCTTTACTCGACTTGAAGTTCCACATATTGGTCCTAACCTTTAGCACTTAGTAGATGGATTCATTATGGAGGAGCTCTAGGAGAGTTTCTATAGGGCAATTTGACCTTATGTTTGACTTTGGGTGTTGGTCTTGAGCTAAGGCACTCACTTCACTCACAATCACTCAATACCCTAAACCCAGAATTTCCTCACTTTGGTCCCTTGAACCTTTGGAAAACTCATGTAGATGGTCCCCTAAACCTACTAGCCCTAGGCTAGAGTTTAGCTAATACCAGTACAAAGAAGACCTAAATGGGGTTTCCATTGGTCCATGGCTTACTTTGGTGGTTAGTTCCCCAATTTTACCCAAAATACTCAGCCTGGCCTTTTGTCCATAAACTTCCCCAAAATACCTCAGTACCCTTAAAATCCTAAATTTGGCGAAAATTCCCAAATTTATCCAAAAATACCCAAACTTCTTCAAAATCATCTCAAACCTTTTGAAAACACCCAAATTACGCAAAATCACCAAAAATTGCCAAATTACCAAAATACCCCTCCTTAGACAAAAATTCAAAAAATTCCAATAAGTACCAAAAATTCCCAAAATATTCCAAATATTCCCAATTTCATTTTTCTCAACTGCCACATGACCCAATTTTGCCAATTTGACCATCTTTGACCAAAACCCCCAAATTGCCTTTAAAGGCCCATATTTCCCCAAATTCAACTCAAATGTCCATCAACTTGATCCCAATCTCCCCAAATTTCAATCTCAAACTTAAATTCACCCTCAATGTGACCAAAATAAATCAAATCCAAGCTCAATTGTCTCATTCTTTGAACCCAATTTTGATATAGGTCAAACCCCCAATTTTGGGCACATGACCTAATCTCAATAAATTGAACCCATAGCCCACTCAATTGACCACAATTGATGTTGTAAACTCTTAATAGCATTCCTACACATAAAACTTGACTTTCAATTGGCCTTGGTGAAACCTCAATTTAACTTAATTTCAACTTAAGTCCAAAAATCCTCAAATTTGCTCCAAATTGGCTGTCCCAAAATTTCTCCAAATTGAATGCCTTAACCCCAAAATTGGCACCCAATTCTTGCTGAAAACTCTTCATGGCATTCCTAATGACAATTCTAAAATATTAATTTATACTTAACCCAAGGCTAGCCCAATCTACACCCAAGTCTAGCCCAACATGTCCAAAATGACAAAATCTCCAAAATCCTTCAAATTGACCCTCCAATTGAACTCAAAACCCTTTCATCCTTCACCAAAATTGTTCTTTACAATCAGTTACACCAAATATAAGATTTATTTGGACCATTTGACATAGCTAACCTAGCCCAAACCCAATTTTTTGGTCATTTGCACCCACTTGGACCCATGAACTGAATGTGGCTTAACCACCCCGAAGTCACAAAATTAATGATTCCACAACCATTAGTTGGACCCTAAGACTGAGCCAAAGCTCACCTAACCCAAGCTAAGTGAGCCATGGACTAATGGTCCCCTAAATCAAGGGATTTTTATTCCATATTTGCATAAGCCTAGGATATTTTTGCCAAAACTAAACCTCAACTCATTTAATTATTGTGACATACTCCTCTGGGTTCCCTGAGCTCCTAGCCACCTCCCCCTGCCATGGTCGGCCGGCCTAGTCACCGAAAAAGCTAAAACCAAGGGTCACCCCCTCTTAAACCTCACCCAAATAAAACATAGAGGCCACCTCACCCAAATGAGCTGTTGGAGCCTCTCTGCCCTCCACCTAAGCACTACATTGCACCCCGTAATTGGCCATGACAGCCACCGCTCAGCCATTTGTATAAAAGCTCACCTCCATGGCCATGGTGAGAGTGCTGAAATTTTCTCAGAGAGAGCCTCCCAAATCACTCACAGAACTTCTTTGAGACCTCCTCAGTGCAATCCAACCATCTTCCCCCATGGATTCTCACTGTAAAAGCTCAATTTTGAGCTCAAACATCTGCCTAAAATCAGGACAGAGCTCAATACACCTCCACAGTCCACCAAACTAAAATTAAACTTGCCCACACCTTCACAACATTGAAAGAAGCCAAAGACCCATCAAATTCCTCTTCCACAAAGCCCCTAGTATAGACTTTGATCAACACCTAAAATCGGCCTTGGTCGAATTTGTGTCTAAGTAGTTCTCCCCAACCAAAGGCTCAATCCCTAACCTCCTTAGACTCCAAGAAATGTGCCAAGCATCTTCTATTGAAGCTTCCCTTCTCTATTTCCTTGGGCTTAATTTCATGGCACCTTAACCATATATATATTTTCCTCTAGTCTAGACGAGCATTTTAAAAAAATTCATTTCAATTTGGTTAAGAAATGAGGGAGATATCAAGCCTTAAAGATGGACGGTTCTAGGGCTAGGCCATTGAGGACGATGACGGAGTGTCGTTCGATTGAGCGTGTATCAGATGAACGGTCAAGATGAAGTCGGACAGCGCTTCTTTACATGAACCACGAGATGCATCATTGCTAGCATGGACGACGACATCAAATGGGAGTGTGCCGCGTGAAGCTCTGGAGCTGCCTAGCCCCGCGCGTTTAAATAGATAAATAGAGATTTATATAATTCAAAAAATACTCTTATTTAAATAGATAAATAGGGAATTAAAAAAAATTCAAAAAATGACCCTTAACTTCAAAAATCTATATCTTAGTGTAGAAAAATCACAAAAATAAAATAAAAATACCCTCTTGCTCAGTGAATAGAGGAGAGCAATGAGGAAGTAATTTGAAGTCCATTTGATGCATGTTTTATTTTTAATTAATTAAACATTATTTTGAATCTGTTGATTCTTCATACATATAGGCATTTCACCATGGCTTGAATTTTTGGCATGTTGTAGCCTTTATCAAGGATAACATTCTCTGATTTTTCCAAAGTCATAGGAGATCTCAAGACAGAGATCCATATTTTCCAAGTTTATGCACATTATTTGCTAAAATTAATCATAATAATTAGCATGTTGCTTAGAAAATCTAAAAGAATTTTGGAAGGTTTACTATGACTAGAGAACCTTTAGGAAAATTTCTCATGAGCTAAGTCATTTAAAATGCACCTAATCTTCATAAACCCTAAATCACTAAGATAATTAATTATGGAAAATATAAACATCAAAATGACTTAATTTTTTGTCTCCACTATTTTTTAAGATCTAGAGAACTCTTTATAAAAATTTCAAAGCATTTTGAATACTTTTGATGGCCTAAATTGATTTTTCAAGTTAAATATCTTTTTTAGCACTAAAACAATTTTTAATGAACAAAATATAACAAAAAAATTATGAAAACTTATTGTTGGAGTTCTCTGTGATCAGAGGAATTTTATGAAAATAAAATGGTATTTAAAATAAAAACTTCACTTTTTTGACATATTTTAAATACTTAAATAATTAAAAAAATTCATAAAAATCACAAAAATAATAAAATTCATAGAAATATTCTAAATTATTTTCTAAGCACTTAGAAACAATTATAATATTTTTTTTAATTTTCTAACTAAAGATATTGTATTTTGAAGCTTAAAATAATTTTCAAAGGCTAAAAAATGGATTTCCTCTAAAATAATTCCAATAAATCAAACAAAAATCAGAAAAATATAAAATGTGCTTCACTAGGTTCTCTAACCTCAGGGAGATTTTTTAAAAATATAAAACTTAAATTTCCCATTTAAAAAATTTTATATTTATTAAATACCTCAGAACTTAAAATGATTCTAATAGCACAAATAAAACTCAAAAAATCATGAAACTTTGTCCAAATGGCTTTCTAGTCTAGGTCCACCTTTAGTAAAAATTTCAAGTGATTAGCCTTCACCTCGGTCAAGTTAGAAAATTTTCTTTGAAAAATCCCATTTTAACTTCAAAATTAATTAGGTTCTTTTAATTTGAAAATTTAATTTGATAAACTTTCAAAATTAATTAGGACACTCTCCGAGTTCTTAAGGGCTTGGTAGTGATCTAAGTTAAATCAAGACTGATTACACAAGGATTAGAAAAGAAAACATAGCCAAAATTTAAGACTTTTAAAACATCACAAACCCAATTAGGATTAAAATTTGGCTAAGTGTTCCAACAACACTAGCTTGCCCCTCCTTTAAGGATCTTCATTCACATAATCTTCAAAACTGAGTTACAAATGATAATTACCCTACTCATAGGGATAATTAGGACATCAATGTTCATTGAGCATTAGGGAATTCATAGGATGAATTATTAAGCAACATAATAAGCTTAAATGAACTCAAGGCTTTTCACCAGGTGATAAAAGGGAAGCATGGACCTGCTTCTTCCTCCTAACCTTTTGGATACCTCAGAGATTTACTAAACTTAATATGATTTGCTTAAAAAAGTCATCCTTAATTAAACTCCTAAGGACCCGCCAAGATATGACATAGGGTTAGGAAAACTACAAAAACCTTACTTTTCTGCCTCTACATAAACTGCCCTTACATGTATTTTAAGTTTCAGGTGGTGGAACGAGAAGACTCTTCAGGTACGCTTTCTATAGTTTACAGTGATGTCTTTCTTGTACTTTTTATACTTGCAAAACTTGCATGCTAAACAACGATGTCACCCTGCGTGAAAACTAAAACTATCATGATAGCCACAAAACCAAAATCAAAACTAAAGTTAAAATCAAACAAGATAAAATTCACCACCACAACATTCAAAATATAAAACAACTCAAAATTTAATTACAAACATCACACAAAACAACAACTACAACTAAATTAAGACGTCTCTGTCAGATAATTAAGGACCCCTTGGAGGAGGTAACCTACGATTGCTAATGAGGCTTCCCACTGTCTAAATGAAGTTGTGGAAATAATTAAGTTAAGTTTAATAAATTCATTTGGACTAAGTGAATCTAATAGAAAATAGTGGTGCCGGAATGAGGGAACCGTGGGATCCTAACCAGTGTCGCTCTAATTAACTTTAACAACCCTCCATAAAAAATTAAAGCACTTCAACTATAGGGTCACCTGATTTGACATCATAACTTGATACCCTAAACAACATAAACTCGTCATGGCAAGGAGCTTGGAAGGCAGCACGGCCATCTTCAATAGCAAAACACGACTTCACCAGCTAAACCAACCTCTTTCCTTAGAATTAAACAACCAAGCCATAGAACTTCAAGGTTGTTTGTCTGGTGCAACATAAATCCTCATCCTCATCTCATCTTTAGGCATTTGTATAGCTCTGTTGTACAATATAAGCCCTAACTTATTTTAGGATTCCGAGCTTGTCATTTGTCGCGACCTAAATCCTCACATCTTCCAAGCTATTTGTGTGATTGATTTACACAAATGTAAGCCCTAAATTAATAAAATTGGCAAGATGAAACACATAAATTTTTCTCCTCAAAATTAAAGCCAAAAAATAGGATAGACTGGGAAGGCACCGAGGTTCTCCTCCGGATCTATGTCATCCCCTATTCCTTCCTCCTTTGGATTCTATAATTAATGTCCCAAAATCAAACAAATCCCCTTTCACACCTCTTTGTCCGATTTCATTAAAAAGTCATTTCCTTTGAATTCCTTGAAGATACAATTTCTTGATTTCTTTTGAGAGTTTTCTTAGATGACTTCGGACATTTAAGATATAATTAACTATAGGGGCTTGTCGATATAGGAAGATTTTCTCGAACCCAGCTTAATATAAACCCTATTTAATTCTTCATACTAAATAGGGGAAATTGTAGGCCAATAAAACGATTTCGCAGACGAAACGGACGTCATACCTTTCTTAGTTTATTTGATCGAGCTTCATCCTCAAGTCTAGTGTTTATCCTTCGGGATAGATACAGGGTTTGAGGTTTAGTGCTCTTTCATTTAAACTATGAAAAATATGGGGTCAGTTTGATTTCATACTTTTCTAAACCTAAAGGTCCTTCCGAAGCGGGCGACGGGATTTCAATTCTGGTGGCCGACAGCTTCTTACGGGCAACTCCCCAAACCAAAATAGTGTCGACATGTGTCCAAAATTTCAAAAATTTCTCAAACATAGTTTGAATCTTCCTTAAAAAGATCTTCACATTGATTTAATTCCTCTTCTTGCTTGTGTTCTAAATCTTGTACTTCAGATTTTTTTTCATAAGTCATTTTGAAATGACATTCACTTAGATATCTTATAACATCCATTCTAAAACATTCATCATATTTTCCTTTCGCAGGATATTTCATTGATCTTAAAATGTTAAAAGTAACAGTTTGATCATTGACGCGCATTATTATTTCTCCTTTCTGCACATCTATAAACAGTTTGATCATTGACGTGCATTGTTAATTCCCCTTTTTGCACATCTATCATTGCTCTTCCTAATCATTGACGCACATTGTTAATTCCCCTTTTTGCACATCTATCATTGCTCTTCCTGTGGCTAGGAATCGCCTCCCGATAGGTATCTCTTTATCTTCCTCCATATCTAGCACAATGAAATCAACAGGAATGATAAATTGATCCACTTTCAATAGGACATCTTCTATAACTCCTTTAGGGTATGTTATCGAATGATCTGCTAACTGCAGAGTTACATTAGTAGGGGTTATTTCTCTTAATCCCAATACCTTAATTAGTAGGAGTTACATTTCTTCAATTAAAGCATAAGCGTTATGAAATGATTGGTAGTCATATCTTTAATTAAAGCATAAGCGTCATGAAATGGTTTTGACATCAATGAACCACGATCGATAATTGATCTAAGAGATCCAACTAATCCATTATAAAAAGTTTGAATTATTAACCAATCTCGGATAATTGATCTAGAGATCCAACTAATCCATTATAAAAAGTTTGAATTATTAACCAATTTGGTATAACATGGTGTAATCCAACTAATCCATTATAAAAATTGAATTATTAACTCGATAATAGATCTAAGAGAACCAATTAATCAATTATAAAAGGTTTGAATTATTAACCAATCTAAATAAATCTAAGAGAACCAATTAATCCATTATAAAAGGTTTGAATTATTAACCAATCTGGTATAGTGTTCTTTAAATCGTTCTCATGCTTCATAAATAGATTCCCCTTCAAATTGATTAAAAGATGTAATATCATTTCTAAGCTTCATAAAATAGATTCCCCTTCAAACTGATTAAAAGATGTAATATCATTTCTAAGCTTCGCAATTTTTGGTGGCGGAAAATATTTAGCAATGAATTTTTTTGCCAAATCACCCCAAGTTCTAACGAATTCAACCACATCTTAGCTTTATCGCTCAGTGAGAAAAGAAATAACCTAAGTCTTATGGTATCATCTGATACACCATCATATTTAAGTGTAGCGTACAACTCTAAAAAATTGGCAAGAAGTAAATTTGGATCTTTAGTTGGTGATTCGCCAAACTAATTATTTGATATCATTTAGATAATAGCAGGTTTAAGCTCAAATGAATTAGCCACTACAATAGGATTTTGAATAATACAATGAAGTTCATCAACAGTAGGGTTGGCATAATCTCTTAAAGGTCTAAACTCTTTATGAATTTCAGCATTTTGATCGTTCTGGTCTGCCATTTCTATAATTTTTTTAGATTTTTCAAGATTTTTAATTTTTTTTGTTTTTCTTATTTTTCTAATAGTTCTCTCTAATTCATAATCGTAGGGCACTAGTCCTTCAGAACATGAACTACACATACACTAACCTATAATAAAATAAAAACAAAAATAAAAATAAACACACTCAAAATAAGATACAATAAATTTTAAAGTTTAAATAAAACTTTCTAAAAATAGAAATTTACTTTTGAAATCAATTTCTCCTCGACAACAGTGCCAAAAATTTGATCCCGATTACTGCTTATATGCAAAAGTATAACAATAATTTTGATTATAATTTTTACTTATATTTTCTTATCTTGCAACAAAAACTTGATCCTGAAGAAAAATAAGAATTTATTTTTAATTTATATATATTGGGATACTATGCAAGTATATGTATCGTTATCAAGTAATATAGGACTTTTTGATTAAGTCCTAAATATCGAAGCCATAGGGAGATTATGCAATATGCAATTTTAGAAACTTTCTATTTTTAAAAAGATAATTATTTAAACTAAAGATGATTCTTGTAGTAATGAAATTTTAAATATTTTTGGTATTTTCAATATTTTGATAGAATAATAATAATTTAAAAAGATAACTAGAGTATTTGCAGAAGAAAAAGACTAAAGATGAAAAATATCTTTCTTCTCATCATGAATCGGTAATAAGTAATAGAAATTATGTTGTGTAAGTATGAAAATTGTGCTGTGCCAAATATGAGAAATAATATTATTTTCCCTTACTAAAGATGTGAAGAACATTGGCTAATTTAAAGTTTGAATAGTTCTGAAGACCAGCTAGGTAGGGAAGATACTAGCTCTCACTCTAAAGTTCCCTCGATTCCCTCCTTAAAGTTTGAATAGTTCTGAAGACCGGCTAGGCAGGGAAGATACTAGCTCTCACTCTAGAGCTAAAGTTTGAATAGTTCTGAAGACCGGCTAAGCAGGGAAGATACTAGCTCTCACTCTAGAGTCCTCTCGATTCCCTCCACCTGGGGCTAACATTCTCATATCAGAACCTAAAATAATAAGCCATGTTGGGGTCTTTAACCTGTCACTTTAAAGTCCTCTAACTTTACACCCTTCAATGATCTATTTATTTGCACTCAATCATATGAACTACATTCTCATTCATATAACCTCATGTGATTCTTATATTTATTTGCACTCAATCATATGAACTACATTCTCATTCATAAAACCTCATATGATTCTTTTATTTATTTTCAATCAATCATATGAACTACATTCTCATTCATACAACCTCATGTGATTCTTTCTAATTTGTTGAATAATCATATGAACTACATTCCCATTCATACAACCTCATGTGATTCTTTCCAATTGTTGACTGAGAATTATTTGCACTAAATCATATGAAGTACATTCTCATTCATACAACCTCATGTGATTCTTTCCAGTTGTTGACTGAGACAATACCAGTATCATATGAACTACATTCTCATTCATACAACCTCATGTGATTCTTTCCAAATGTTGACTGAGACAATACCAGCCCGGTTCTTACATGTTCTCACAACAAATTTTAACATTTGGAAGACTGAGACAATACCAGCTCGGTTCTTACATGTTCTCACAACAAATTTTAACATCTGGATTGGCCAAACCAAGAAGTAAATGAAGTGATTTGTTTGCACTTAATCATATGAATTACATTCTCATTCATACAACCTCATGTGATTCTTTCCAATTATTGATACTTTCAATCATATGAACTACATTCTCATTCATACAACCTCATGTGATTCTTTCTAATTTGTTGACTGAGACAATACCAGCCCGGTTCTTACATGTTCTCACAACAAATTTTAACATTTGGAAGACTGAGACAATACCAGCTATTACATTCTCACTCATACAACCTCATGTGATTCTTTCCAATTGTTGACTGAGACAATATCAGTCTATGAACTACATTCTCATTCATATAACCTCATGTGCTTCTTTCCAATTGTTGACAATGACAATGTCGGCTCATTACATTCTCATTCATACAACCTCATGTGATTCTTTCCAATTGTTGACTGAGACAATACAAGTCTGACTTACATGTTCTCACAATAAATTTTAACATCTGGATTGGCCAAATCAAGAAGTAAATGAAGTACATGGATTTAAATTATTCATACAACCTCATGTGATTCTTTCCAATTGTTGACTGAGACAATACCAGCTCGGTTCTTTCATGTTCTCACAACAAATTTTAACATCTAGATTGACCAAATCAAGAAGTAAATGAAGTGCATAGATTTAAATCATCACAACTTCTCCCAATATTAAAGATCAATACTCTCCAAAACTTCCATCCAACAATTTATTACTTATCATTTTAGGAAGAAAGATAAAAAAAAGTACTCAGAATCTATGGAGAAAATAAAACCACACTTTAGTTTAAAATTAGAAATCATTGTTAAACCAACAACAAGTCTCAATTAAAACTAAAAGTAGTATAATACAAAAGATAAAACTTATCTCAAATCCTCCACCAAACTCTTGAAGTTCCTTTGAATCTCTTCTCTTTTACAACACTCTCAATATAAAAACTAAAATAAAAAGGATAAAATAAATATGTGGTGCCTGAAAATCTCTTCGAACTAACTTTCCAATTCAAGAACTTTCATAACTTTCTCTTTTCAAGCACCCTTTCAAAGACTCAATCTTAATTATTTTATAAATCTCCAAAAGGTGCCTTGGTATCTCTTCAGAATAAGTCTTGATTCAATGTATTTCTCTAAGAGATGCCTCTTTTCACAATAATTTTCATCCATGGTGGTTGTAACCACCTATTAAGCCAATGGGTGCCTCAAAAACCTCTTTAAAATTTGTAAAAACCAAATTTACTCATCCAATAACTGTCAATGGCACTTAAGCGCGGGGCCTCTAGCGCTTAGGCGTGGCCTTCTCTGTTTAACCGACGCTTAAGCGCCAGATCTTTCGCTCAGGGGCCAAAACACTCTTGCCCAATTTTCACCTATTTGCTCCAAATTTGATTCTTTTTAACTCCTTTAAGTATTTTTCACCTTTACCTTTATCTGAAAGAAAAACACACAAATAGCTTCCATTAAAGTGCAATATCTCAAAAATAGATATGAAAATGCATCTAAAAACATTATATATTTTAGGTGTATCAGTATCCTCCTAACCTAACCATGCAATTAGGGACCAAACTCTAGATTAGTCATTATTATTTATAGCATTTGGAAGAGGGTAAAGAATAAGATTGCTCCTATTTGACACAAAAAAATTTTTTTTATTTTTACATGATTTTAATTTCTTCACAATCCATATACTCATTATAAAGGAGAAGGATACTTTCTTAAAATTGAACTTTTCATCACAAAACTTTGCTTAGTCTTAGTAAATTTAAATTTAAAGTTCATTAAATAGTTTAGTAAACTTAGTTCTTTTAGTGATATTTCTATTAACATTCATTAAACTTTAATTTTTATAGTTTGAATATTGTGATTTAAGTTATTATCATAAGAATTTTCATATTCCAAATTAAGGCTTCATAATAGTAGACTAGAATTAGCCTAAAGGATTTCTTACTTTGCTTCTCTATGGGATCAATAATGGGGTTTTTAAAGAAAGCCCTATATTACTTGAAGTGATACGTGCACTTTCGTAGAACCACTAGTGTGCGAACTATTTTATAAATTTTATAACATTTTGATTTTAATCGCTTAATATAAATTGGGTCAAGTTATTGGCCATATTTTTTAGAACTAAATTGTTGTATAATTTTAGGACGGGTCAAGTTTTTTGCACTGTACCAGGAATTAAAATTGACATAAAACACGCAGAAAAATAGTACATACTAGGGGCGCACCAAAGACTACTCATAATTCATTGGAAGGACACGATAAAATATAGATTTTATATATAAAAATATGTTTACAAAACAAATAAAGGAAAGAACACTACTTCTCAAGCAAGTCTCTTGAAGTTCATTTTAAGCACTTTCTCTATTTACAATCACACTCAATTCTTTCTTAGAAATGAAATGAAGTAGAAATATCTCACCTTCCCTCTCCTCTAACAACTTAAGAAGAAAAACCTCACTCTTCCTCCAGGATACTCTCTCACGCCAACCTTACTTCTCCTTTTCAAACCTCCCCCTCCCCCCCCCC
>JXCR01104319.1:9374-39575 GCA_002079205.1 Phalaenopsis hybrid cultivar | reverse complement strand
ACTCTCTAGACTCTCTTTTTTCAATTAAGGTCAGCCTTCCTTTCAAAAAGACATCAAAATTTCCTCCTTCCTTCCCGAAAGGCATACCTCTTCACACCAAGAGATAAGTCCCTTCATCCAAGAGACACATCTCTTCATTCAAGAGCCTTTCAAAAGTGTCTACATGCATTGAATCACTCCATGGGGTGTTTGAATTGATTGGAGCCTTCTAGAACCACTCAAATATAGTCAATAACCGCCTTACTCTGTCAAAATTCATCTTTGGCTCCTCTGGGGCCAGTGTTTTGAAGTTTTGAGCTGTTCTCTAGAATTTGGCACCAATTTTGGCTCTTCTAGCACCACTTCTCTATAAAATGGGGCCGCTGGTGCCAGGATGCTGAAAAGCTCCATTTTGACTCCAAATTTCCTTCTTTTTGCTCCTTTTTAATCCAAATGGAAAAAATTGATATACCTTCAACAAAATATGAAAATACCCTTTTTTAAAGTGCAATATCACCAAATTTAAGCATAAAATGTATACATAAAATTTCACATTTTCTTGGTGTATCAATGACGTCGGTCATTTAAGATGTGATTAACTTTAGGGTCTTGCCTTGTGGGAAACTTTAGAACCCAGCTTAACAGGGGTCAATTTGGGTCTATCACCAGGTCAAAACCCTAAACCAAGTCAACCAAGGGGTGAGGGCTTGGGCTTGCCTTGGTGAGGTTCAAAAAAGAAAAGGGCAAAACCCTAGTCTAGGGGTTATGCGTAGGATGAGTCCTCACAAATGTGAGGTCAACAATTCATAAACGAGAAAGATTTTTCTGCTCAATTTTATTCTACGGTCAATTGGGGTTATTTAGATGAATGATATATTTTAGGTTGTGAATGCAATGATTTTGGTAGTTCTGGTTTCGGGTTTCATTTTAAAAAGGTTATTCTGGAGTCACTTAGATTGAGGTAGAAAGTTTAGTGCTTTTAATGGCTTGTTGAGTGAGTGAACCCTTCAAAGGTAGCCAATTTACATGATAATGATGTCGTTAATATAATAAATTCACAAGTAGTTATCATATGTAGGGAAATAGATAACTTATGGCTGAATACAATGTAAGGATCACTAATGATAACATTACATATGGACACTAGAAGATCCTAGCACTTCTTCTTTCGATATTTTAAATGTCATTAGAAACTAGGCCAATAATCTATGTTTAAATACATATAATCCTAACTTGAGGGACCATCCTAACTTTAATTGGTATAATAATAACCAAGTTGTAGGAAACCATCAATGGGGTAACAAAAAACATAGTAATATTGAAAATTGGAATAAGTAGGTTAGTAGTAATCTGATCTTAACTTACTTATCAGGATTCAGTTCTTTCTAAGTTCAAAGAGAAAAAACTATCCTTAAGAGAAGTTATGTTACAAATGAGGAATTAGTTAAGAAGTCAAGTTGTGGGTACATGAATTATTGAAATCAATCGGTACATGAAAGTTGTAACTTAGTGTCTAAAATTTACGTCAGGCATTTTCTGATGCACATATTACCATCAGATATATGACTGAAATGCATTGAATGTAAAAGTTATTTGGACCAGGAAATTTTTAGCAAGGTTTGCATAGACTTTACATCAAATTGTTTGACACAAATTAGTTGCCAAAAGTGTAGTGCTCGATTAGGAAATTTATAGCAAAGTTAGCATCTAACTTTCATCGGAAACATTTGCTAAAAAATTACACATAAAATCATTGAACAATAGCTGACGCTCATTTGAGGGAGATCTAATTTAAATTGCCTCAAAAAAATTTCTTTCTCATTAACATAACAACATCGAAGAGTAGCCAACGTAAATCCATGGATAAGCTTATGCAAATGCCTTAGAATACCAACTGCACATGATAGAACAATATTTCCTCTCTTTTACTCTTGCAGCCATTCCCTCCGATGCTCTACCGATTCCTTCCACACCGAGGTCATATGAATATCAGGGGTGGTGTTCATTGGTAAAACTCTGGTGAGATATTCTCTTCTCCAAACTCAAGCTATAATATTATTCATTTTTATACATGCCAACTAATTCCTATGTATTTACATTTCTAACAGCCAAACTTTTGCTTTTATATCTATGTCACCTTAACTATGCAAAAAATGGTGTGTTTCACTTGTTTAAGACTTTCAATAGTGTTATTTTTGATGTGATATGAAAGATTTAGTTGGTATAAATGTAAAAAAATAAATTTTAGGTTGTAGGCTTCTAAATACATAGGAAATATGTGGTATGTATATAAATGCCTCTTAATTTTATGCATTATGTGTTATGCATTATGTGTTATGCATGTAATTATGGAAGCTTTGGTGTGAGATATGCAAATAGATAAAAATTGTGTGCTATGTATATAAATTCCTTTTAATTTTATACATTTTTTATATATAATATTATTAAAAGGAGTGACCCTTTTAGATATCTCCAGTCTATTGTTCAAAGTGATGGTGATATAGTTGGGGATGTTATTAATATTATTCAAGTTGATTGGTTGAAGTTGAGGAATGCATCGGCCTATTATGTGATTGAAAAGTAGATTATTTAGTCACATTAAATGTCAGCCATCAGATGGATCTAAAAAGGACTTGGGCTTATTTTATAAAATAAATTATCTTAATTTATTATAATTAAATGAAAAAATGACTCTAAGGAGGACAAAATAGAGAAAAAGGATCCACGTAGTGGGATAAGGTTTAGAAAACTTAACCTGAACAACTAGTTAGACTGTGACACAGCCACATGACATGTGTAGTTTTTGTTGAAGGCCATACCAAAACTTAAGCTTAATGTATGTTTGTTTAATATCTATCTATACTGATCCATAAAGCTACATGTATGTTGCATTTGGATATTCAAAATTTGAGATCATGGCTGTAAAACAGATTATATCTATTCAAAACAAACTCACTGATGAGTTTGTGAATGGTGTCAAGGAATTTGTGTAGATGACATCACATTTTCCCATTTATCATACACAGGGTAAGTTTTAATGTCGTTATGTGAAGCAAAAAAATGAAGTGTCTTTGCAACCCAAAGAAGTCAAGTAGGATCTTTACCACAATAGATTTATAGGAGAATATTAGTACTTGACTTCACATGGTGAGAAAGAACCAAAATTTCGGTATGATCAAGTTGGTATCTCAACAAGTTATGGCCTTCCTATGGAGGAATAAAATCTTGTTACCTAGAAAGAAATGTTTCATGTTGCTCTCAGAGCTCATTTTGTTAAGATTGTTTCACATGAAAGTGAAACATCAAACAACAAACCACAAAGTTTTTACGACTTAATGAATATTGCACAACAACAAGCGTTTAATCAAGCAGCAACATTATTGAAGGAAATGATTCCCATAGAGAATTTAGTTCTGGATGACATCTTAGTGTCAAAGTTAGGGTTACAATATGAGAAAATAGATTGTTGTTTTAACGTCTACATTATATATTACAATATTGATGTAAGTAAGATAAATTATCAGTTTTGCGGTGCTAATACATTCAACAAAAGGTGGTGAAGGGGTACAAATTAGAAAAATAATATTTCATACAAGCATCTCTTTTACTATCCACTCTACCCCAGCTTCAGAGGCTATTTGCTTCTATGCGTACAACTCCTCATAAGACTTCCCACAGTACTGGAACTATACACTCTAATTCAATGAGTCATCTGTCACATGGTGAGGTCTGAAGGCATTTCAATCATACATATCAAAATTTGAAGTTGAAGCAAACAATGTTATACTTGACATATGTGCAGTTGGATTCACCACGTATTGTCTCGCCACAATACCAGATTCATGCTAGCCCTCTGATATGTGCATGATTGCATCATTCTTATTTTTGTTGTTGAACATACAAGATCCACATAGCCCAAAGGGGAAAATTGACATCTACTTATAGCCTCTGATTGACACGCTTCAAATGTTATGGGAAACATGTATGCTTACTTATGACATCACTACAAGATAGAGTTTTCAACTAAAATTTTCTCTTATGTGGACAATTAGTGATTTCCTAGCCTATTGGATGTTATCTGGTTGGAGCACAATCGGAAAATTGGCTTTTCTGTACTGCATGAATATATCAAAGGGATTTACTCTGAAACATGAAAGAAATTGCTTGGTTTGACTGCCACCGAAAATTTATGGACCGTTATCACCCATTCAGAAGGAACAAAATTGCATTCATCAAAAATAGGGTTGAAAGATCAGGTCCACCACGAAGGATAACTGGACTTTAATTATTGCTAAGGATAAGTGAAGTGTTAAATATTGCTGAGAGACTAGATTTGGCTTCAACTCATCTTCCTAATTTTGTTATCACACACAATTGGATTTAACGCAGTATGTTTTGGAATCTTTTATATTAGAGAACTAGTTTGATTAGACAAAATTTCGAAGTTATGAATATTAAGAATATTTATTTTTTATAACATCTTCAATATTGTGATGGCTATCAACGGTAAAGAAAAAGATAATGTGAAGGCAAGATTGGACCTAAAAAAGAGTTGTAATAGGAGGACCTTAGAACTTCATTAGAAAAATGTAGGTAAACTAATAAAGCCTAAAGCTGCATATTGACTTACACTAGATTAGCAGAGAAAATTATTCAAGTAGGCGAATTCTTTGAATTTTCCAGTAGATGTGTCTCAAATTTAAGCCATTATTTTGACTTGGGAATAGGGAAGATATTCGACCTAAAGAGTCATGATTATCATATATTTTTGTAGTTCTTACTATTTATTTCATTTGATGTGCTGCCCAACCCAATGCATGATCCCTTGATCAAAATAAGTATACTCTTCAGGGAGTTCTGTGTAAGGACTTTGAATGTTAACTCATTGAAAAATTTTGATGATAGTATTTTCTTATTATTATGTAGTCTCGAGCGAATATTTCTCCTACTTTCCTTATCTCATACCTCTATGTTATGAGGTTATACTTGAGGGTCAAGTGCAGTGCAGACGGATGTATCCCTTCGAGAGGTTTATCTTCATGATGTATATAATTGTGAGTTGCATTTTAATACATAGTAAACTATCACCATATTTAATAAAAATTTATATCTGTATTGCAGATTTTTAAATAATAAAAAAAACTGTTAAGAATAAAGCATTTCTAGAGGGATCGCTAAGCGAAACATACTTATTACGTGAAAAAATTAATTCCTATTATTTTGAGCAATGATGTCAAATAAGCCATACTGTAGGTGACATGTCTTCACAACAAGAATTACTTATTTTTAAATTTCATGAGAGCCTTCAAACAAGCATAGTACATGATATTTAAGCAAAAAAGAGATTTGGGCAACTACATTGTTTGTTTTAATGAATTTGCAACAAAGTCATGTCATTTATACAGAAAGATTTATAGTGCCCCTACTCGATACTCTAATTTTTTATTCAGAATGTTATATATACTAATTAATTTGAAGAAACTAATAAAAATGATGTGAGTAGATTATTTATCGACACTTTAAACATGAAAGATGAGTCTCTAATAAGCAAGAAAATTTAAACAGAATTTCTGACATGGTTCAAATTATACGTATGTTGAAGCAACTCTTGAATTTATATGTACGTAATATAATCACAACGTTCAAAGTTAGAGTAATTATACCTTTAGAATTATCATAGGTGTACAATGCAAGTAACGAAATTACAAATCAGAGATTACTAAACCTTGCTTGGAGCCTAATCGCAATGTCATTACATGACAAATATTTGTTGTAAATGGTTATAGATTTCAATTAATTTTCTTGTCTGAAGGAAAGAAGATATATGATTATGATATTTGTGTTAAAGGAAGCACACTTACACATAGAGAGATTAGTTGTTATGGCATACTTGAAGAAGCACTTCAGTTGCAATATCTGAATAAAGTTACGCACATTTTCTACTTTTTCAATTGTGTGTGGTTCAATCTTGTACCAAATCAAGTAGCATACTTACCCCTTATGATATCACCTAAGTCAAAATGAGCACATGATACGTAAAGTTTGATCCATTTGTTAAAGATCCTACTTTTCTATCAAATTGGTTTAATTATGAAATCGATACATAGATTCTGTAGTTAAAAAAAATTTTTGTGTTATTTTTATAAATACATAAGTTTCGATGGCTATTGTTACATTAACTTAAAAGATGACATATCTACCTTAAATTCACCCTTTCTCATTTTGGTGTGTAAGGAGTTAAGTACAATAATTTTCTTCTAAAGTTACACTTGTGAATATGATGCAATATGTTAAACCCATGAACCCACATATTAGATATGTTCAATAAAAAAATTCAAATTCATAAAAATCATTCAAGTTGAGCTCAAACTTGTTCTCCCATGATCGTTNGTTAAAGATCCTACTTTTCTATCAAATTGGTTTAATTATGAAATCGATACATAGATTCTGTAGTTAAAAAAATATTTGTGTTATTTTTATAAATACATAAGTTTTGATGGCTATTGTAACATTAACTTAAAAGATGACATATCTACCTTAAATTCACCCTTTCTCATTTTGGTATGTAAGGAGTTAAGTACAATAATTGCCTTCTAAAGTTACACTTGTGATTGTGATGCAATGTGTGAGACCCATGAGCCTCATATATTAGATATGATCAATAAAAAATATTCAAATTCATAAAAATCATTCAAGTTGAGCTCAAACTCGTTCTCCCATGATCTTTTGACACGAAACAACATTCATTAAATTGCATTTGGTAGTTCAAGGTACATATATTCTTATAGTAATGAAGAATAGGGGTTGACTAACAATAGGAGCTGACATCTTACATTTCCATAAAACAGTGGTTGGAGAGAACTGAGCATCTTAATCATAAATTACAATACATAAGATTNTTCTCAAAGTAATGAAGAATAGGGGTTGACTAACAATAGGTGCTGACATCTTACATTTCCATAAAACAAAGTTGTTGGAGAGAATTGAGCATCTCAATCATAAATTACAATACATAAGATTGAGATTTTAAAGATTCAAATTACAAGTAGGTCTTGCGTGTTAGGTTAAGTACAGCTACCGAGCTTCCAAGTCAACAATAAGCAAAATTAAATTAAAATGTAGGGAAGAAATTATGATTGATTAATGAATGCTCCATATCTCATATAATTTATTTGTCTATAAATTTAATATGGGAAAAATGTGACAATCAATCAATAGGATTCTGATGGGATTAATGACACGGTTTGAGAATTGATAGCCTTCACATATGTTTCCATTAAGTTGACTCGCATGCTTACTTATTATTTTAATATATTTTTAATTTCGTATGCTTAATTATAGATACGATATGTTAATACTTAAGTTGGACTTAGGTATAGTTTCCTTGACTTTTAGATGAGACTATGAGCCAGCGCAATTATGTGCTTCATATTGCGTGTGACGCGGAGAAGAACATGCCAGACTCAAAGACTTGATGTGAAAATAGTAGGCTTAGGAATAAGCCGCAGAAGGCCTCATAGATTACCAAATGGTTGATGATGGGAACAAAATTGGAGGAAAAAAATTAACATGATAATAAATATAAATATATAGAGATATCACATTATTCGGAGATCAGCCGTCCCATATCAATCCACTATTTTTTTTTTTTTGGAATATCTAAATTAGTTTGAAGGATTGGATTTATTTTTTTTATTATTTTTTTTTTTTTGGCAGGATAGTGCTATCTTAATTCTTTGTGATTCTTTACTTTACTTTTGATCAATGTGTTGCTAGCCTTAGCATTCATGCTTTGGAAGATACCTTTCAAAATTTTAAATCAATAGTCTTTATACTTGATGCATCCTAAATAAATTCTATTAATCCACACAAATCTCAACCAATATTTGGATAGTAAGTCTCAAAAATAAAATGCACACACTCCAATTTATAATCGAATGAAATGTTTTAATAAGCTAAACTAAATGACATAAAAATTGAACCGATCTTAGCCCAAGTGAGCACAGATCAAACACTTGAAGCATAAAAAAAGCATTGGAAGCTACTTTGAGGGAACCAAATGATCTCCAATTCTGTCAAGTTCATAGTCAAATTGAGCATCCCGATTACATAGATCATACAAGTCTAAGTTCACTTAATTCTACATCATTAAGAAATTCAAATCCTCATAAAAATTACATATGATCAACATAATTTTTCTGTGTCATTTGATAGAGTGATCTGAATTTATGCAGTATTTACGGATAATGTCGCTCTCAAAATCTATAAATTGACTCATACTTTCTTCATTAAGAGGAAGCAGACCTAGATGATAAGGCTGTAGGGGAGCTCCAAGCTCTTAATGATTCTCGTGTGTCGCTTCTGTCGAGCCACCTGACCCACATGCAGTCATCAGATTGTAATTGTCTAGCAACAGGCATGATCGTTGCCACTACCATCATTGACAGATCACTCTTCCACCTACTGTCACCGCTAGACCATCATCACCCGGCCACCACTACTGGACAACTATTGCCTCTTCGACACCACAACTTTCACTGTAGTTGCCAAATCATTTCTACCTTCGCTTGGTCACTATCTCCCAACCCCATATCATAGAACCATTATCACTAATCAACTAGCAAATCACAGCCATGTGGCTAATGTTGTCACTATTGCCATCATTATCGTTACCATAGACACATCATTGCCACAATTAGACCTAGAGCTGTCAAAAAAAGATCGTTGTTCACTAAGAGCACATGTTTGTCTCATTTTATAGCTCGTGTTCGGCTTGTTCATTAAGTAAACGAGTTAAATATGAACAAATGTTTTAATCTCAAGTTATAAATGAGTCGAACATGCCCAACCCTTTGATTTCTCTTGTTTGGCTCATTTTATCTCGAAATAAGGAAATTATTTATCATATTTAAATAATAATTTACTATATATTTTATTTTTATAATAATATACTATATGTATTCCTTTGTTTAAATCATAACTGTTTGTGTGGTCATATGGTTTTACATTTTCTATTGCATAGAGTTTGTGTAGGCTTGAGTCCAACACCCTTTATCAATTTTTTCAATTAACTTTAACAAACAAATTTGAGCCGAACACGAGCCAAGCCTGAGCTCACTCTTGCTCCGCTCGTTTACAGCCCTAGTTAGACCTCTATTGTATGATAGCACTATCATAATTGATAACTAATCCATATCTCAATCACACATTCCCTATCGTCGGTCCGCTATCATCGTGGTAAAGTTGTTGTTAGTTTCCCAATATCATGTTCAATTTTTATAATATTATTTTCTTTTGTTCAAGAGAAGACAGTCTTATAATGTACATCGGAATAATGAAAGAACTTCAACTTGGCTTAGCCCAGTTGCTTTGTTACATTCGGGTTNCCGAACACGAGCCAAGCCTGAGCTCACTCTTGCTCCGCTCGTTTACAGCCCTAGTTAGACCTCTATTGTATGGTAGCCACTATCATAATTGATAACTAATCCACATCTCAATCACACATTCCCGATCGTCGTTCCACTATCACCGTGGTAGGGTCGTTGTTAGTTTCCCAATATCATGTTAAATTTTTATAATATTATTTTCTTTTGTTCAAGAGAAGACAGTCCTATAATATACATCGGAATAATGAAAGAACTTCAACTTGGCTTAGCCCAGTTGCTTTCTTACATTCGGATTTCACATAAAATCCTGCGATGATCTATAAATATTTGATTTTTGTACACCACAAGACATTAATAAATTTCTACTTTTGTACACATGCCTTATTTTACATATAATCGACCAGTGATCAAAATAACTGCTTGCTGAATGACAACAATGATTAGATTCATATCGCTACTCTTTCAGTTCATCACAAACATCCAATGTAACCATTATATTATATTCATCACTATATCNTAATAAATTTCTACTTTTGTACACATGCCTTATTTTACATATAATCGACCAGTGATCAAAATAACTGCTTGCAGAATGACAACAGTGATTAAATTCATATCGCTAATCTTTCAGTTCAACACAAACATCCAATGTAACCATTATATTATATTCATCACTATAATATTCAAACGCAATTAGAGCAGACCTCAAATATTACAATAAATAACAACTATTGAACTCCTTCAAACCTTAAAAATTACCACAAAGCAAGGTAGGAGAGCCAAAGGATTTAGCAAATAGAGCTCTTCAATATTCGAATAGAGACCAACTTTCCCAGCCAAGGAATCAAAACCAGATTGGCCAGCAATCTCCTGAAAGTTTTCTAATGGCCTGTGAACTCTCCCCGCAATAACTCTGCAAACCAACAATGCCTTCTTTATTGAAGAATCTTCGTCACATAACTCAATCGACTCAATAGCTCTCGCACTTGTTGAAGTTGTGAAAACTCCAATTCCTTNAGCCAAGGAATCAAAACCAGATTGGCCAGCAATCTCCTGAAAGTTTTCTAATGGCCTGTGAACTCTCCCCGCTATAACTCTGCAAACCAACAATGCCTTCTTTATTGAAGAATCGTCGTCACATAACTCAATCGATTCAATAGCTCTCGCACTTGTTGAAGTTGTGAAAACTCCAATTCCTCCCCGGAGGTCCTCCTTTGCTGAGAATCCGTGCCTTATGATTTGACAAACTCTGCATTTCTGTGAAGCGCAGAGGCTTGAAGACCCATTAATGGCGATATTGCAGGCGACTGTAGTGCCATGGAATCTTAGAAGCTCGTTTCCATCAGCAAGGCAACGAGGATGTTTCTTAGGAAGTTTGCCGACCTTGTTTTTGATCATTTCTCGATGTTCTTCGAAACGAGCAAGAGTTTTCTGTGTGTTATGGACTTTGAAGATTCTGTCGATTTTGATCTGAGATTTTAAAAGACTTGTTCTGCAGATTATTTCCACTATTTTTCTGGAGGAGTCGCCTTCTACTAATTCAGTAACTGCAGAGATGAGGATTACTGCCTTGTCAATACTTTTGTGGAAAAAATTATGAATAAATTAAGTAACATGCATTTCAGAACAGATATCCATAATAAGAATTAAAGATGCAAAATTATAGTAACAAAAAGGCAAATTTCGTGTTCTGAAATCAGAGCCTGATAATCAATCACACAAAGCAAGGAAATCCCAACAATTTGGCACATATACAAATGTGCACTGAACAAAACAAACAAAATTAACTAAAAAAACTGATAAGCAGAGTGTTACCTGCATGTTTGGATAAATGATGAGCTTCCAAATCCTCAAACTTCAAAAGCTGTTCTCCACATTTCTGACACGCCACATAATAAGCAGTATACTCAACCGAACTCCTGGGCGTAGAACCACCATGAACTCCCACATCACCTCCATTATTTCCAACTAAGGAACCCGAAAGACTTGATCGAAAATATCCATTGCCCTCTCTCTTACCAACAATCCAAACAGGTGATCTTCTCGGAGGAGTAAGACTGCCCACCCCTCTCAAAGGCCCTGGAGTCCCTGGCCTCAAAGTACCCTCAATGGGAGAACTCATACCTCCTGCGTCTTCCTCGCAGCGGCCATGGATGCTGGTAATCCTTAGCTCACACTTAGAATTGTTCATAATGACTTCATGTGTTATTGGGTTGAGGAACTCACTGCTTCCAATAGACTTTGGACTGCAACTCTGTGGTCTTTCCAAGTGCCGTTTACTTCCATGGATGACATCCTTGAGACTGGCTATGGATCTTGAGCAGCCAGACCTACTAAGCGTCCTGCTGAGAATGGAACAGCTATGGTTTCTAGCTTCTGGGTTAATGACTTCGCCTGGCTCTGGCTTGCACTGTAGAGATCTCTTGAGAGAAAGCCAAACGCTGGGCATTCTATCCTTCTCTTTCTCTTCCTTCTTACTTTTTTGCTTCAAGAGAGCAGCGCTCCCCATGGCTTATCACTCGTTAAACTATGAAAAACTTAGAGAAACCAATCCAGTCTGCGGAGCCAGCAGGAATGAATCAAAGGATACGGAGGAAAGGAGAAGAAAAGAGAGAAAACTAAAGAGGCAAATCATCAAGATAGGAAACAATAAAGAAGCATGGAAGGCATCGAGTATTTGGCTTCTCGAGCTGTGAATCGATCCAAACAAGTTCGGAAATTTGCAGCAGCAGCTGTTTCAATTCTCAACTTTATAAGAAATTTTCAGGAAGGTTATGAAAAAAAAAGGTATTTTGATTAGGGAGACAATAGTAATCGGTATCCTTCTGTCTTTCTGGTTGTCAAGATTTGAGTTTAGTTGGTAATTATAGCGTCTGCCTTAGAAATTATTTTGCATCAGGACATTCATGTAAATTTATATTAGGTGTTTAATAAAAGGAGGTCATATGGTAATTTAGGCTCGCTGACATACAAGATTCGGGCTTGAATTATCACGTCACCCTCTCATTAGACATTTGACACAAATTTACACAGGTATCCTGATATAATAATTTTTATTAACCCTGAGGGAACTGGTTAAATAGAAAATATATGGAATGTACATAAATTTCTCATTAAAAAAAAGGGGGGTCTCGCTGTTCGTAAGAAGAGCAGGTAAGCTAAACGTGATTTTAAGAAATTTTTATAAATAAATTAATGTAATTATGATATGACCTACATTATTACACGTACTTCTCTATAAAAATTGATATCCGAATAAAAAAAACATGTGAAATTTTCTAAGATTTCTTTATCCGAATGACATTTTTTTTTTTTTGTTTTTTTACTTTTGAGTTACTTTATTGATATGTAAATAAAGAGAGTGACGAAGTTGTTGATGGTTTTATTCTGCATTTAAGGAGTACACAATAATCGATAGGACCATAAGTGCGAATGAGGGCCATTTCATATGGGGAAGTTTTTATGTTGTATTTTCGTTAAAATATCGTTGGAATCTATTTTTGATAAATTATCAAAATTTATGTCAAATCATTTTTTGGTTTATGGAATCAACATAAATTTATTAAATAAATAATTATATATGTTATGTATTGGAATATTTATAATGAGAGATGTAATTTTTTTTTCCTTAACGTTGCATAAGAATTTCACAACTGCCCGCTATGTTGAGATCACTGCATATAAGACGATAATTTTAATGAAAAATATATATATAAAGTACATAATAGCTATACTTAAAATAAGTTTAGTGGTATGAGTTGGTAATTATACAGGGCAGCGTTTTATGAAAATGAACAGCATCTCATTTGATATCAAATATATCAGAACCCCTAATAATGCCACATGAGAAGCTTTTCATTATTCATATCTATTAAACTTTACAGGAGACTAAAATATAATTTGATAATTGATGTCATGTGTTGGAGGCTCAATACAACCAATTTGGTCACTTTCTGACAAGAGAGATCAAGCAACTAATAATGTACAAGGCAAATGTCAATGTGTTAAAGATGACATATGACATCTGATAATAGTCATTAAGGACTACAAAAACTGAGCGAAAGTCAATTGTTTGTTTGATGTCTTATTGGACATTGTTGAGGGATGAATGATGAAGGTTGAGCACTAATTTTTGTAGCATTAGATGATGATAGATGAAGGGTGTTAGAAGTCAAGTGATGGTTGACAAACAAATTAGTCATTCTCTTAAGAAAAGAGGAAATCGAAGAACATGAAAGCAAGCACAAGATTTTTATGACTACCGAGCATTGAATGTCAACCATTGTCAATCATTGGACAACATAAGTTGGTGATAGTGGATTGTTATGTTAGTCATTGTCCTAATAGAAGAAGAGAATAGGCAATGAAACATTAGGTATTAGGCTTTAATTACTAGAATGCAATAAGAAACTGTCAAGGGGAATATATGAATTTAGTTAATGGTGATCGGTCATCTTAATGTTCTCGTAATAGTAGGAAAGATTTTATGTAGATGGAAGTTAGATGTTCGTAGCTAAAATTTGTTGAATGTCTACACATGATGGACATCAATTTTTTTTTTATGATAATTATAAGAAAATTGATCAATGATTAGTTGTTGGCATGATTATTTTACAATACCGGAGGATACTAAGTGACTAAGAAGAAGTAAATTGGATATTGATAAATTTTAGAGGTTACATCGATTATTATAGCATAATATATGATAAATTATGAATTTTAAAAGCTAGATGGATCATGGGAAATCAACATAGTTGCTCTCTTTGAAAAAAGAAAGTAGGCAACTTGAAAGATGAGTATTAGATGTTTAGTGCTCACATACATCAAATATCAATTATCATCGGGCAATAGACAACATCAATGAATAACACTATACTTAGGTGACATTGGGTAGTTAGGTTGGTTATTCTTCTAACTGACAGGGACATCAGGCATCATAACTTTATATATTAGGCTTTAATCATTAGAAAGAATTGAATCTTTATCTTGGAAAATATCTGAAGTCAATCGATGGTGGTCAATTCTGAAGATTATAAGAGAATGTATGATAAATGAAATTTAGATGTTAATGGTTAAAGGATTTCAAATGTTGACCCAAATTGATGAATAATGAGAATTATAAGAAAAAATCAAGCAATGACTTTTCATTGGATTCTTTCTTCTCATATTATATGAGGAGGCTAGATAACCAAGAAGATGGATATTAAATATTGGTGAATTCTAGATATTGAACATTAACTATTTATAGGAATTAGATTGTGATAGATGAGGAATCTTGAAATTTGGTTGATGATAGAAGATTGATTTTGTAGTTCTCTTACTAAGAGAAATTCTTGGGAAACTTCAAAGATAAGCACTAAATGTTTTTGGCTGGCAGGCATTGGATGTCGATCATTTTAAGGCATCAAATGAAAGTTAAGAGGTATTATTGTAAGTATGGTTTTAATGGACACTCAATTTGGCTATTTTCTTAATAGGAGTGAGGATCACGCAATAGAAAAATGGATGTTATTCTTCAATCATTTTAAGCATTGAGAAACTATCATATGAATATCTGAAGTTAGTTGATGATGGTCAATTAGCTTAATTACTTTATTAATAAGAAGGGCGACTATATAATAGGTGGAATTCAGTTATCCTTGGCTAAAGGCAATTATATGTTAACCTTTGGTGGGCATAATACAATGATCAATAAAATTATTAAAATTAAGTAATGGTTTGCTGCTAGTTTGATTATTCTTCTAATGCATGGGGAGAGCAAGTGACCAAAAAAATGGATGCTGGGCGTTAATGAATGATGGACATTAAACATTAGTGAATGATGTGCATTAAACATTTGTCCTTTATAGATATCAAATGATGATAAATGAGGAAATTTAAAGTAGTATGGACAATTAGCTTTGTCATTTGCTTAATAAGAATTGAAATCAGATATATATAAAGTGATTATTATATATTCTTTTCTTATAGACACAAACATTAATCTTTGGCAAGCATCAAATGAAACTAGAAAATACATTATAATTCAAGTGATAATGGATGGTCAAGTTTGTCAATCTCTTAATAGGAGAAAATATTATGCAATAAAGATTTTGGTGTTAGGTTTCAATTATTAGTAAGCATTGAGCAACAATTATGAAATTTTTTTTAAGTTAGTAGATTGTGGTCGATTTATAAAAGTGAAATATATTGTAGAAATATGATGATTTTTTTATATTTTTGTGTCATTTTATGCTTTTTTATGTTATATTTTATCTATATGTCTGGTATACATGTAAACCATATACTAGGAAGATATATGTAGCATTTTTACTTAGCGCCTAATGCTAACTCGATAAGGCCAACACAATCATAAAATAATGCTCTAGTGTCCAAATTAGATATGTTGGAATCAAAATCTTGAGTAGGACGCTGCGGTGCCAAAATCAAGTGCCCCAATGTCACATCCAGCAGCACTCTAGTGCTCCAAAAATAACACCATGACATCTAAACCCTAAATTCAAAGCATAAAGACATCAAAGGTGGCACTAGATAGCAACACTCCAAAACCTTCATTGAGCACCAAAGCATTAACAAGAAACATAGCTCATTATGGTTGCAATATGATTTGGCCAAATTTTTTATAAGATGACTAATTGGGATAATGATGTGGGTGGAGTGTTTTTGACCCTTGTAATTTTCATTTCCTAGACTAGGGTTTCATTTTTATGGTAAGAGTGAGTGCGAGTGTAAGGTAAGCAAAGGATAAGATCAAGTTTGATGAAACATACATGACACACTAAAACTTACAGCAAAGTAAGTCAGTCGTACAATGCAAGTGTACGTGTCAAGTTGTATTGGTTTAAGAGTCTGCGTATTGATCTCACGATGAAATTCTAACAATTATTTCTATAGAAAAATCTTTGGTTTACTGATGCACCCCTAGAGCGTGCTATTTTTCTATATATTTTATGTCAATTTAAATCCCTGGTAACAGTGTCAAAAACCTGACCCATCCTAAACTTACACAGTAATTTAGCTTCCAAAAATATGGTCAAAATCTTGACCCAATTTATATTAAGTATCAAAATCAAAATAGTTCACACACTAGGAGTTTTACGCAAGTGCACGTATCGCTCCAAGTAATATAGGGCTTTCTTTAAAACCTTAGTATCGATCCCACAGAGAAGCGCAATAAGAAATCCCTTGGACCAACTCTAGTCTACTGCTATCAAGTCTTAGTTTAGAAGATGAAAATTATTATGATAATAACATAAATCATAATATTCAAACTATAAAATTTAAAGTAATAAAGACAAGTTGAAATGGGTTTAATGAATCCTAACAGAAATGTAACAAAAAAACTAACTTTACTAAACTAATTTCAAAACTTCAAAGTTAAATTTATTAAGACTAAACAAAGTTTTGTGATGAAGAGTTAAAATTTAAGAAAACATCCTTCACCTTTACAGTGAGATTATGAATTGTGACAAAATTAAAATCATTTAAATATATATATAATTATATTGTGCCAAATAGGAGAAATCTTATTATTTGCCCTCTGTCAAGTGCATAAAGAACATTGACTAATCCAGAATTTGGTCCCTAATTCCATAGTTAGGTTGGGAGGATACCGCCTATCACTCCAAAGCTCCAACTTTTCCCTCGCCTAAGGTCTAACATTCTCACATTAGTTTCCAATCAACAGGACCAAAAATCTCTAATTTTACATCCAACAAAGTATGTTTCCCTATTTATTGGCACTCAATCTCATGGATTACATTCTCACCCATGAAATTGAATATGACTCCTGCCTTATTGTAGAAAGCATAGCCCTTTCGGATTTTATGTTTCTCAATAAATTTTAACCTTTCAATTGGTCAAATTAAAAAGTAAATGAAGATCAGAGTTTGAATCATCACAATTTACTGACATTGAAAACCTTCCATAAGAAAATTAATTCTTCACAAAATCAAATCTCATTATAGGGTGAAGGATAAAGAAGATTACTCAGAATTTATAAGAAGGATATAACAAAACACGTATTTCATATATAAAAACAAGTTTACAAAACAAAGAAAGATAAGAACAAAACTTATCTCACACTCCTCCCCAAGCAAATCCCTAGAAGTTCCCTTTAAGAATTTTCTCTCTTTAAAATCACACTCAACTCTCTCTTAGAAATGTAATGAAGAAAAATCTATCACATTCCCTCTCCTCTTACAACCTTAGAAGAAAATCCTCTCTTCTCCAAAGCCTTCCTCTTACTCTCACGCCACACTCATGCCCTAGACTCCTCTCTTTTTTAATTAGGGGCTGCCTCCTTTCAAAAAGAATTCAAAATTCCCTCCCAATTTCTCTCCAAAAGTCACACCTTTTGAATACCAAAAGACATGTCCATTTATTCAAGAGACATATCCCTTCATTAAAGAGCTTTCCAAACTTTCTAGATGCATTGAATCACTCCATGGGGCATTTGAAACTTTCTTATTCTTCAAAACTCGCTTAAAATTCATCTTGAACCATTTTAATCCATCAAGTATCATTTTTAGCACTTCTGGCTCAAATTCTGGGGCCTCAGGTGCCAAGTTACTCAGTTCACGCTATTCCGGGCTCTGGCACTTCTGGCACCAAATCAGGCACCTCAGGCACGGTTTTTATATATAATCTCACCTCTGGCGCTAGCTCTCTGTAAGTTGGCGCCTCAAGCGTCAGAATCACAAAGTTTTCTATTTTGGCTCCAAATTTCCTCCTTTTTCCTACTTTTGCTCCAAATTCCTAAAATTGATATACCTACAACAAAAACATGAAAATACTCTTTTTTAAAGTGCAATATCAACAAAAACAACCATACAATGTATACTTAAAATAAAATATTATTTTGGTGTATCATTTATTAATTTATTGAACCTAGCTTACCATGATTGCAACGATGGTTTAAGTCCTAAAATTCTAGAAAAAAATAGAAGAAATTGGTGGCAGGAAAAAACAAAAGCAGTGTGAAAGTATTTATGAGTTCCTTCAAGATTGATGAGGCTCGTGCCTCTGTGATTTAGTGATCATGGTGGGCATGGTTTTCGTAAATATTTTCATACATGATTGTTGTCAATCGGAGATATATTATTGTTTATGCATATGTCTAGGTCAAAATAAATTTAGAATCCATGAAGTTGAGACTCCCTCAATCCCCATAACATTTTGTATAATTGTTTGGATCCTTTGAGATGATTGCAAAATTCTACTGGAATATGTTTATCCTCTCAAAATTATGTGGTTAATCATTTTTTTTCCACTATGCAGCAGTTAGAGGTCTTAGCTTCACTAATTTTTTTAACATACTAGTTGGTCAAACTACGAGTAAATTAAGTTTATAGATTAACCAATAATAATAGTCATGAAAGCACAATAAAATGTTAACGAAAGAACATTACAGAAAATTCATGTATAAATTTTTCATTCGTACATCATAGAGACACGATGAAAAAAATTAGTCATGCATCATTGAGAACACCATAACAAAAAAATATGCAAGAATTCGTTGCAGGTCATGAAAACATGTAATACTTACAATAACTTGTTCTATCAACAATGGTAACATTTCGTCCTCTCATACAAGTCCTTTCACAATTCACAAAACAAAGGAAAAACTAACACCTCATGATTTCTACCAAGAGAGGAAGAAGACCTTGAGGAAAGCTCTCAGCTTCCAAAGACTCCTTGATCAATAATCTCATCCACGAAGCCCTAAAATTCACTTTTATATCCAGAATCAGGGATGGGGAAATAAAATTCCCTTCCTAAAGTGTCCTGCAGTTTGTCAATGTGGTCACACCAGTTTGTTAAAGTGGGCAGCATGGTCACACTGCTACGCTGCCAGAGTTAGTGTGGCCATGCTCGATCTGGCAAGTTCACACCGTAAGATCCAGCATGGTCATGTCACAGGTCCTTGATAATTGGAGTGGTCAAACCACTTCCAGGCGTGGTCACACCACTTTCACTCAAATTTTTGCTTGATTTTTTGTTCTAAATTAACTGTGTTCCTACAACTTGTACAGAATCAATAGATAACCTTTCTTAAGTGCAAATCTATGATAAATATGTAAAAATAATATTTAAAATGCTGGGAAAAACTTGAGAAAAAATCATGTAAAATTCATGCATATCAATACTCCCAAACTTACCCTATTACTTGAACTCAAGTAATCACATAATTCAGTTAGGATTTAATGGAGATGATAGCTACTCCTGTAGGTTTCTAACTCTCCCTTATGTTTATCAAAGCTAATTATAGGTGTTTAAGTGTCATTTTAAATTAATTATTTTTGATGGTTAATAACTTGACCTTTCCTAGATTCCCTTCATTCTTATCCTTAAGAAAATTCTATTGATCATTCAACTACTATAATTCAATTCTTTTTCAATAATCTCTAATGTTTTTTATGAAATTTCAATGGATTTTGGCCAATTCAACATTGCTTAAATATTTCCCTCGAAGGAGACTGATGAACCCCTAATATGTGTTGTTTTTCTGCGTGTTTTATGTCAATTTAAATCCTCGGTACAGTTCCAAAAACTTGTTCAATCCCAAAATTACGCAGTAATTTAGTTTTCAAAAATATGGACAATAATCTGACCCAATTTATATTAAGTAGTTAATGTGCAAAATTGAAATGTTACATAAAATATATAAAATAGTTCACACACTAGTGGTTCTACGCAAGTGCACGTATCGCTTCAAGTAATATAGGGTTTTTTTTAAGATCCCAGTATTGATCCCACAAATAATCACAGTAAGAAATCATTTAAGCTAATTCTATTATAATACTATGAAGTCTTAATTTTGAAGATCGAAATTCTTATGATAATAACATAAATCACAATATACAAACTATAAAAATTAAAGAAAGACAAATTAAAATGTTTTTAATGAATGCTAATAGAAATGTAACTAAAAGAACTATGTTTACTAAACTATTTACTAAACATTAAAATTAAATTTACTAAGACTAAACAAAGTTTTGGGATGAAGAGTTCAAATTTAAGAAAGTCTCCTTCTTCTTTACAATGAGTATATGGATTGTGAAGAAATTAAAATCATTTAACATTATATAAATTTTTTTTTGTGCCAAATAAGAGCAATCTTATTCTTTACCCTCTTTGAAGTGCTATACAGAATATTGACTAATCCATAGTTTAGTCCCTAATTCTGTGGTTAGGCTGGGAGGATACTGGCTGCCACTCCAGAGTTCCCACTACTCCTTCACCCGAGGGATAACAATCTCACATCAGTTTCTAATCAACTGGCCCAAATTGGGGATTTTAATATGTCACCTTAAAATCTCCAATTCTACATCCAATAAAGTATATTTTCCTATTTATTTACACTCAATTTCATGGATGATATACTCTCCCATGAAACCAAATGTGATTCTCCCCATGTTGTAGAAATCATAGCCCTTTCGGAACATATGTTTCTCAACACATTTTAACATTTCAATTGATCAAATTGAAAAGTAAATGAAGATCGGAGTTCGAATCATCACAAATTATTGACATTTAAAACTATATAAAATAAAATCAATTCTTCACAAAACCATATGTCAAAGTAGGGAGAAGGATAAAGAAGAAAATAAAATCAATTCTTCACAAAATCATATCTCAAAGTAGGGAGAATGATAAAGAAGACTACTTATTCATGAGAAGGATACGACAAAACACGAATTTCATATATAAAAACAAGTTTACAAAATAAAGAAAGAAAAGAACATAACTTATCTCACAATCCTTCACAAAGAAATCCCTAGAAGTTCTCTTCAAGCACATTTCCTCTTTACAAGTACTCTCAATTCTCTCCTAGAAATGTAATGAAGAAGAAATATATCACATTCTCTCTCCTCTTACAATCCTTGAAGAAAATCTCCAAGGACTTCCTCTCACTCTCACGCCACAAACATGCACAAAACTCACGCCCACATAACTCTTCTTCAAGCCCTAGACTTCTCTCTCTTTTATAAAAGGTTGCCTCCTTCCAAAAAGCATTCAAAATTCCCCCCAAAATTCTATCCAAAAGTTAACTCTCTTGAATAAAAAATACATGTCCATTGATCCAAGAAAAATATCCATTCATAAAAGAACCTTCCAATGTGTCTAGATGCATTAAATCACTCCAAGGGGTGTTTAGAACAAGTGTTCCTTTGAAAATTCATGCAAAAACTCGTCCGGAAACGCCTTAATCCACAAAAAGTCATCTCCAGTGCATCTGGCACCAAATCGGTGCATCTTGTGCCAGTTCTCTGGATTTTGGCACATCTTGCGCAGGTTTGGTGCATCATGCGCCACCCTGCAGCAACTCTAATGTTTTGCTTTGTTTTGCTCCGTTTCGCCCCGTTTCAGTTGGTTTCACTCCTAACAGGTATACCTACAAAATAAGCATGAAAAAAATATTTCTTTAAAGTGTAATTTCACTCAAAAATGTTTGAGAAATGTAAATTAGATTAAGCATAGAAATACATATCAAAATGTGTCAAGTCAGAATTTTCTTTCTTGCTCGTTTTTACTCCAAATTGCACCATTTTTACTTTATTTTGTCCAAAAGTTCATTTCTTATAATTGGACTAAAAAATATGCAAAATTCCTTCCTTTAAAGTATAATATCATTAAAAATCTTTAAAATTGAGCATAAAATATATATGAAAAGCAAGTAATTTTTAGGCGTGTCAACTTCCCCAAACTTAAACGTTACTTGTCCTCAAGTGACTCTTTTACTACATTAAAATATATTGCTTATAATAGAGATTAACTTATAAAATTTAATAATTTAGTTTCATAGATAAAATAGTAAAATTTAAGAAAAACTTTTAATAATTTAGGTTGAAATTCTAAGTCTAAGAGTACTTAGTAATCAAATCTAAGAATTCTAAATCTCCATTCATTTCAAGAAGAGTTGTAATTTGTTATATAAAGGATACTTAGAATATCCATATGAAAAATAATTTCTTGAAAACTTTACTATTATGGGTGCTAATAATCAAATACAAGTTCAGAAAATCTAATAAAGCCTTTTCCTTAAGTTGACTCAAGTGAAACCAATTTTTTTTTAGGCATCTCCTCAAGCTTCCCCTCACTCTTTTTTCTTTTCTTTTTCCTTCTTTTTTTTCTTTTCTTCTTTTTCTATTTTTCTTTTAGGATCTTTTTAATCCTTTCTTTCTTACCTTTCTTCATTTTATAAATTCATATTAGTTTATGACTTTTCATAAAGTTTCATTCTTTTCTTCTTACATGAAATTCTAAAATTCTTAATACTTCAAAAATATAATTTTCTTTACTTAAAATAGAAAAACATTGTATTATCTTGTCATACTAAACATCTTTAACTTAAAAATTGACCTTTATTATTAAAAACTTTTTACTTAAATTTACCATAATATTCTTCAACAGAAGTATAGTCAATTAAAGTCAAACTCTAATATCCAATGTCATGTTAAATTAGTTTTTAAAATATAGTTAATTGAGGACAGATAAAATTTAGTTTAGTTCTATTTTTTCAAAAAAATTTTCTTCCCCCCAAACATATTTTTATTTTCTTCCCCCCAAACATATTTTTTTAAATATTTTACACTTAATTCCATAAAATGTAGCAAGAAGAAAAAGTAAAAGTTGAACTTACTAACTTCTACAACTTCTTGTCAAACTCATATACTGATAGAATGACTGCAGAAGAAACTAAATCAAGCCCAAAACATGCTTGCAATAATATTACACTTAAAGGAAGTATACTAACTGTTAAAATTTATTTTCTTCCTGCCCCCAAACTTGATTTTAAACATGTATAACATTCAATTAAAAAAATATAAGCAGGAATAAAAATAGTTCAGAAATTCTATCTATCACAAACATCTAAAGTATTCACCAAGACAAAACAATATGCAATAGAAAGAAATTCCAAACTAAAATTTGCTCCATAAATTGGAAAGAAAGGTCTAACAAGAAGAATTGGTATCTCCATAAGAATATATATAATTAAGTGTTCTCAAATTCTTCATATTATTGTAACACAAACACAAACACACATTATAAATGAGGTCAACTCTTCTCTTAACTCATTGCATCTCTATAACTTACTTCCAATTTCTAACGCAATCACTACACATATATATATTGGGTACTTATAAATGATTTTATAGATTCTAATCCCAAAGATAAGACTATCCTTGATATATTGGTTCTCGAGCACCAACACCAGACATCACCAAATCTCAATAATTAAGTACCTCTAGCATTTATAAGGATAGTGTAAATTCATCCACATGGTACTCGTCAAATAGGTTAGCTACTCCTCTTAAATGAAAACAAAGTCAGGGAAAAGAAGTAACAAATATAGATGAAATTTTCGCTATTAAAATTTGTAATCTCTTGTAAAACTCAAGTCCGGGTGTGACCCGAGTTATAGTGGACTCATCAATCCAACTACTACAGAATAACATATAAGTCTAGCCATAATAACAAGTTAAGGATTCACCTCCCTCATATTACACAAAGATCTAATCAAACCACTAACAATTTAAACATCTATCAATCATCAATCAAATTGATCAATCCACACTAAAGCAAACACAATACAACACTAACAATCATAACTCTCAAGCACACTAATAATTATAGGTTGCCTCCCATATAGCGTTTTGTTTAACGTCGCCAGCCTGACAAATGATTCCACCTGGATCCAAATTCCATTTAAGTAATCCTTGATCATTTACCCAATCTTTTCCAGATCCACTGATTCCTACAAAATCCTCGAGTTTAAATTTTTCTTTCAGCTCTTCTTTTTCACAATGATTCATATTTCTTTATAGATCCAATATTCTTCTAGTGATTTTCTTAATTTTCATATTAATATTATCCTTAGATTTTATAAGAGATGGATCTTTATAAGATACTTCATTATCTCCTAAAATTTGGATCAGATTTTCTCTAGATAATTCAAATTCTGGATCAATTTTTTCTAGGATACCCTTTTGTTTAGGGTTGTCTTTCAATTCTTTCCCTTCGTACTGAGTAAATGGTAGAGGTGATCATTCTATATTTATCTTAGTTGAGGAAATAGTTTTTTTTTAATTCCTTAGGAATTTTTTTTTCATTAGTATTTCAATCTCCTTATCCTCATTTCTCAACTCAAAGTTCTTTTAAAACATATCCTCGTATTCTCTTCTAAATATTAGTTTGATAAATTTAAATTGCTCATCATTCATCTCCTTAGGGTTTATCTTAAGGTCACTAGGTAAAATCCCTGGGGGGTAACTGTTAATTGCATTAATAATCTGCCCCAATTTTTTTTTTTATATTTCTTATTGCGACCTCTCGATTTTCTAGCTCACTCTTCATTTGAATCACAACCACTTCTAACATCTTCTCATCATCCTGTGGGTTGGAGTTAAATTGAAGATTATCATTAATTGAGTTAATAATCTGCCCCAGTTTGTTTTCCATATTCCTTATTGCGGTCCCTTCACACTCCATTTCACTCTTCATTTGAACAACAACCTCTTCTAATAAATCCTTCTCCTCATTCAGGGGGGGTTCAAGTTAAAATTATGAGGAAAAGAAATTTTATTATTATATTATCCATGATTATTCTAACTACATGTCTGTTAAATATGATTATCTTCCCAAAATCGATATTCCCCTCTAAAATCACTATTTCTGTTATAATTTAAATGATTTTCCTAACCTGAGTTATAATAATCATAATAGTAATTATTTATCTCATGGCCAGTTTCAATTCATTATCCAAATGAATTTTCCTAAAAAATTAGGGTTCATTTATGATATCTTTTTATGTATTGATCTAAATTTCTCTCAATATCTGCAACCTGAGAAATTAAAATTGTAAGAATATCTTCTTAAAAATTAATCTCTTGGGGTTTACTCTTTCAAAGCTACTAGCATTATAATCCAAATCTGAATATTCATTATCTCGTTGATCCTCTATTTCTACATTAAATTCATGGAGTCTTTTCAAATCTTTCCCAAAAGTTCTCTCCAAATCTGACTTGGAAAATTCAAGATCTACAGCTCCTGAACTACACATACAAATCTAAGGACTTAACTAATAGGACAGATATCAAAAATACTTTTGGTATTTTGGTTTTTCATTAAAATAAACACACAATAACTAAACACGCTATATAATAATATTATAAATTCCAAATTCAAGTCTTACCGGTTTAACTAAAATTCTCTTAAAGTTCTTACCGAAGCATCCCCGGAAACGACCCCAAAAACGTGATGCGCCCCTAATGTGTGTTGTTTTTCTGTGTGTTTTATGTCAATTTAAATCCTCGGTATAGTGCCAAAAACTTGACCCGTCCCAAATTTACACAATAATTTAGTTTTCAAAAATACAGCCAATAACTTGACCCAATTTATATTAAGTGCTTAATGTGTAAAATTGAAATGTTATATAAAATATATAAAATAATTCACACACTAGTAGTTTTATGCAAGTGCACGTATCGCTTCAAGCAATATAGGATTTTCTTTAAAAACCCTAGTATAGATCCAACAGAGAAGCACAGTAAGAAATCCTTTAGGCTAATGCTAGTCTACTACTATGAAGTCCTAATTTGGAAGATAGAAATTTTTATGATAATAACATCAATCACAATATTCAAACTATAAAAAATAAAGTAATAAAGACAAAATAAAATTGGTTTAATGAATGTTAATAGAAATGTAACTAAAAGAACTAAGTTTACTAAACTATTTACTAAACTTTAAAATTAAATTTATTAAGACTAAACAAAGTTTTGTGACGAAGAGTTCAAATTTAAGAAAGTCTTCTTCCCCTTTACAATGAGTATATAGATTGTGAAGAAATTAAAATTATTTGAAAAAATATAAAATTTGTTTTGTGCCAAATAGGAACAATCCTATTCTTTTCCCTCATTCGAGTTCTATAAAGAGCATTGACTAATACAGAGTTTGTTCCCTAATTCCGTGGTTATGATGGGAGGATACTGGCTGCCACTCCAGAGCTCCCACTACTCCCTCTCCGCGGGTTAACAATCTTGCATCAGTTCCAATCAACTTGACCAAATTAGAGATTTTAATCTATCACCTTAAGATCTCCAATTCTGCATCTAACGAAGTATCTTTTTCTATTTATTTGCACTCAATTCCATGGGAGAGTATGTCATCCATGGAATTGTGCCCTAAATATCAAGTATAAATTTAAGTGTGCATATCTTTCAAGTAATATAGGACTTTTTTAGTCTCAAGTATCAATATCAAAGGGAAGATTGTAAATTGACGGACTTAAAATATTTTTTAGTTGAATCTACAGATCCTTAGCTTGGAATAGGTTCAATTTTTAGTGAGCTAAAAATTCTACTTTAATACTACTAACTTCTAAGTTTACTAAATGTGCTAGGCTAAATGAAACGGAAGGTTTAACCTATTAAGAGGTTCCCTCCTCTTATAATGAAACTAGTAGCTAGTGTACATGTAAATAAAATAGATTTCTTAATTAAAATTTGTGAGAAATAGAAGCATATCTTTTCTTTAACCTTTTCCAAGTGCATGAAGAAACTAGGTTAACTTAAGAATTTTTTATGCTTCTTACCCTAAAAACCTCCTAGTTATCCCCGTTAAATTCATCTCCCTATCTATTTACACTAACCTAAGGACCACTATTCCGTCAACCTATAGATTAGTGTGGTTTTCACTAGTTGATTGAAGTCATATCCTTCCCAGACCTTATGGGTTCACAACCAATTTTAACACTACAATTGGACAAATTGTGATATAAATGAAGTCCAAATGAAATACGATCACATTCATTGAATTAACATGATTCTATATTAATTTAGTCTCTACACATTCTATTATTTCATTACAAAAGGAAGGAAACAAGGAATCTACACTGGTTTCATAGAGAAAACCACAAAGCAAAACATCTTACATTAAAACGAAGTTGAGTACTATGAATTACTTCAATCAAGATAATGAAAAGACAAGAAAATTTTCTTTTTCCTTGAAGAATGAAGAAAAGCTCCACACAAAGTGTTCTCCTTGCAATCTCACAACAATTCCTTGCACCCCTCATAGAGTTTAAAGTAAGAATAGAAAAGAAAATAAAATCTCGCACTTTTTCTTCAATTCCCAGTACTGCTCGCTTCTTTCTTGCCCTTTCCAATGCCTTATATTTTATCTCTGATGTGCATCCCCCTAGAAAAACTCACCATTTTGTGTCAATAACTATTTGAAAACTATCTCAAATAGTTCTAGCGCCTAGTCACCCAACTGTGGCGCTTAGGTGTCATTCCCTCTATATATTGGACAATTGATCCAGCATCTATGCGCTTATATGCGGTGCCTAGTTACCACCTTCTTTGGATTATCTATGGGACTCAACGCCTAAGCGCCAAAAGCTGGCTCCTATGCGTCAGTTTAGATCCATGCTCCACTACTCCAATTGCCTCTTTTTTGCCTCATTTTTGCTCTAGTTCACTCCAAATTTTTTACCTATTATTCCTGCAAATAGAAACATAAAAATACCTTCCATTAAAGTACAATATCGCCAAAAATAAGTATAAAATACAAGAGTAAAATTAATCTGTTAAAGGAGATGTCATTTCCACCATCTCGTTTTGAAGGAGTGGCAGGAGATCGTTGAACTTGAGGTTGCTGGTCTTACTCTTGTATTTCTTTTCAGTCTTCGAATTTCCTTGGGATGACATCTATGGAGAAGTCTATCCTTTTTGGAGGTGCGTATTATGCAGCATCTTCGCGATTGCCTACTTCATAGACTGAGAACGGATATAGATCTCTCTTGATACATTGTTCTTGGCCACCTTCATAATACTTTAAGTTTTGTTGTAGGGACGAAGGGACCATCTTGTTCTCATGGGGTATTGAATGACATTTTTGAATCAATTGTGGAATTTTGTAGTTGTTCTTGCAATATCACCAGTCCTCGGGCAGTGTTATTGATCAATGGGCCTTTTCTCCCTTCTATTTAAAGTCTTTTAGCAATATTATGTCTGCTTTAAGTGTCAGATGTTGATTTCTAAATTAGCTAATGCCCATAGATTTCTTATGTTGATAGATGCCCCTAGATCAATTAACACCCTAGAGGCTATGAATTTGTCGATGGTATTTGAAATGTACAAAGGTCGATTGTGGTCAGTTGTACTGAGAAACAAATTATCATCTAAATAACAGACACCAAATTGTTCCCTTAATGATCAAACCTCATCTAAAGAGTTGTTGTCCAATTGAGCTAACCAAATTTTTGGTTCAATTAAAGCCTTAGTCAAAGCTTATCTCATCTCCTTTGACACGATCAAAGCGTCTCTCACGTTATAGTCCACTTTATTATTAACTTCTTTAGTCTTTTCTTGTATGGATATTTCCTCTACTGGTTGAGCTAGCCCATCTTTAGTGACTACCTATTTTCCTTTTTCTATTGGACCCACTCTCTTAGGTAACACCTTCCCACTTCTTAAGCTCACTTCTATTATTTCTTTCATCCTTTGAATTAGAACTAGAGATGTCTCTATTGGAGCTCTGGTTGCTTCTTCTGGTGTTTCCTCTGAATCTAATAATTCTAAATTAATTGAAATGGGAGTTCCTTTGAGCTTGAGGATTGGTTCTCGCTTTCTGTACTATCATAACTTGTGTTGTTAATGCTTACCTTAGTCATGTTGACAAGCTCATCAGAGTTTCGTATAATTTGAGGATCATCATAGGAATCAAAATTTGAGTTAGATTGATTGTTAAATACATAATCACGAGAAACATTCAGAATGTAGCCAACATCGCAACTATCTGTAGTACAATCATATAGAGTTAATGATTTGAGGAATTTCTCCCCGAAATCTGAAACAATGAGTCTATCATAAATAGCCCCTTGTCTACCCCTTGAACTATCATTCTTCACCTCCTTGATGATCTCTTTTTCTATTTCTTGTTGTTGCAGCACTTTTGATGTAATTCCTATCATTTTCTTTGCGGGTTGTAGACTCTGAATTTTGGCTTGCGCTAAAGCAATTTGAATCTGATCCAATATCCTCTTTGAAGATCTGGTCCAAACTGGGCTCCACCCATCAGCTGTCTCATAGGTTTCGATCAAAATAATAGGCTCCAATGAAGTCAAAATGAACCTATTTCAAGTTTTTTTAAATATTCTTTCATGATGGTTGTACTCCCACTATTAAAGTTCCTCTAGAGCCATTCTTTGAAGCTGATTCAACCTTCTATGGTATGCCTAAGCATCCCATGGTATGGGTAGTATTTAGGGTGATCCTTCTTGGCTACCTCCTCCGGTCTTCTCAGTTCAACAAATCTAAACTCAGACTTCTTAATCAAATTCAAGAATATATTTTCCACTGCCTCATCCTTGAAAGGATAAGCTTTGTTTAACTGCTCAGCCATAGACGGACCCTGTCTTCCATCTATCTGGTATGGCCTATGTTGAAATGCTTATTGATTGTGTTGTGGGTTTTACTATTTGTTGTACTGTGGGTTGTTCTGTTGCAAATGTTGATTCTACTTATATGGATGCTGGTAGATCTCTCGAGTCTACTCGGTTTGAATTTGCATCGGCTTTGTGCCCTTATCCACCCTGTCACTGTCCGAAACCTCTTTTTAAAGGTCTTAGCTAGCATCGACTTCTCTAACTTTTTTAGAAAGCCCAACTAATTTGCCTCTTCGTGCAAAATTTTGGCCTTGTTGAGTAGTTTCTTAAATTCTTTAACTATGGAACCCTTAAGCATGAAAGTTAATGGGTCGTGAATGCTCTTGAGTAAGTGTTGATCGTTAAAAAATTTAGTAGGTGATAATATATATATATATATAT
>JXCR01104312.1:62989-98774 GCA_002079205.1 Phalaenopsis hybrid cultivar | reverse complement strand
AATAACATGTTCTTAACAAGCCATTTCGAACACGTTGAATAACATGTTCTTATTCGGCTCAAATTGAATTTGTTTGTTCATTTTAGCTTGTATTTCACTCAAAATAGCTAGAATGATTTAAAATTTATAAATTTAATATTTTCTAAAATACAATATAAAATATCATAATAATATTACTTATTTAAATATTTAATTTATTCAAGCAAAATGAGCCTAGCACAATCATACAAAAGTTTGTTCGTGTTCAGCTCGTTTGTAAATCGAGCTAAAAAAAAATGATCATGTTTGGCTCACTTCCTTAACTAACAAATCGGACGCTAGATACTTAGTGAATCGAACATAATCTACTTGCGAACGACAAGCTTTTTTGAAAACCATACTCCGATATGACCACCAATCTTAACAAAAAAAAAATATCAAAGCTATTATAAACAAAATAATCCCAAGAAATAATCACATTAATTGACCAAAGAAAAGCTGCCTTAAAGTAAATTATTTGAGGAAGTTAATGATTTCCAGATACCCAAAATTACATAGAAACATGTATTACAATGTTAAGTTCGATAAAGATTTACAAGGAAGTCAGAAAGAACTTGCCTTTAGGAAACCATCTAAAGTAGTTATACATTACAACAGCAGCAATGAGAGTCTTGCCAAGGCCAGTTGGCAACGCCACCAATGTATTTGAGAATAGAGCAGTTTTAGCAATTGAGAATTGGTAATCACGAAGGGGGATATTAACTGCAAAATGGAGGATAAATAAATAAAGAAATAAACTGATTCATATATTGTAACAATATTCTCTTAAAGAGAGGAAACAATGTTTAAAATTTCAAATTTTGCATATACAACCATAGAAGAGTATTGAAAAAATGAACACCCATGCAAATCTCACATTGCGCTCTAAGACTTTTATTTCATGAATTGCCACTTTCAGAGAAGAAATTTGCCAATCAAAAAAAGTCAGGTTAAGGCTGATGATGGTGAAAACAAAAACCTTGTTACTAATTTGGTGTTTTAAGTGCATTGATAAAGTGAAGAATTGTCAAATGTTTGAGCAATTTTAAGAAGTTAAATTAAAATCATCACTAGATGGTTGTTATGTTCAGATTTACTTGTCTTCTATAAAAATTGACAATGTTAAATTGCAACCATCCCCCCTTTGGACCTGGGATTTAGGTGCATTAACAAGCATTGTATAATTAAATTGTTGACCGAGCTTGCATTAGCAAGTAGCTCAACATCATAACAAATCTATTTCTTTAATGAGTTAGAAATAATAAAGATGCATGGCAAGCCAGGATCAAGTGTCATGTCATAACATTTTAGGTGAATTATCATTGCATTTCTTTTGCTATTTCATATTTTGTCCCTTGATGTCTTAAGTTTGATTTTTATAAGAACTGTTATTGTTAGTTTATGACAAATTTGATTATTTAATATTGTACTATAGGATGCTCTGTTATAATAAGAAGTATAGGAGCCATGTAATAGTTAGACAATAAGGCTACGAGTCTCGAAACAAATTTGATAATTTGCATGACTTCTTGAATATAGGTTGCATGCCAAGTTTTTCATTCTCCTAGGCTATGTGCAAGGTTTCTTCTGCTTTCTATGTTTCGTTCTTCAGCAGTATATTCAAGTTTTTGTGAATATTATACTATTGTCATACAATTAAGCCACATCAACTAGTTTCCCATTCTTAACTCATTGGGCTACATCATTGATGAATCCACCTTCTTAATAGCTTATATAGGTCATAACTAATCATAAAATTAAACTCGCTAACCTAAAGCATGTTCAAAAATACCTAACTCAAACCACTTAGCAATGCCATCTCCAATTTGTGTTACCCAAGCTATACCCCTCCATGCCATGGAATATTTCATTACACACACCCTCTATCTCAACTTCTACCCATTGCCTTCTCTCTCTATCTTGCTCTATAACAAACTCCACAAGACCCTTCAAAATTTAAGGAATAATGCTAACTACCTTGCAATTTAAATTCAAAGCATTTTCAATATATATTCCCACTGAAAAAAAAATATTAACTAATAACCACATAATTAAATTTTCAAAAATTTATCTTGTAAATATTCTATTACTAATAGAAATCGGAGATTCATGTAATAGTTAGAGTGTGGCATTATGATTATTGAAAAGATTTTGATACTTCTCAACCAACATTGAGTCTAAAACGCATCCACTTCTTAGGTCACAAATCAAGTTTCTCCTTCTCTCTTCAATGTTCATCATTTTCTACTTGATCTGATCAAAATTTCTTCAAATGTTCCCATGTGACTCTATATGAAACCCCTTAAGTAGAATGAAGCTGAAATCTCAAGCATCAGGGTGCCTTTAGGTGTAACGATTGGAGTTTCGATTGAAACTCCAAGTAAAGTGTGCTCGTGTTAGAACACTCTGGAAGGGGTGACCTCCTGGGAAGTTACACCAATGTGACAAAACCATGAATCCATTTGGCCAAAGTGGACAATGTCTCAATAGATGAGAGTAGATCTGTTACAAATGGTATAAGAGCATTTCACCAGTCTGAAAATAGGAATTAATGTTTGATGGATGATTTTCGGTTAATAAAACAGATGAGGAAGTCAGTTACTTAGGTGGGGGAGATTGTTAAACCCCATAAGTGGAATGAAGGTGAAAGCTCAAACAACGTGGCGTCTTTAAGTGTAAAAGTTGTAGTTTCAATTGAAACTCCGAAATTAAGAATGCTTTTGTTAGAGCACTCTTAGAATAGGTGATCTCCTGAGAAGTTACACCAATAGGGCAAAACCGTGAAGTCATTTGGCCAAAGAGGACAATATCTCGATGGGTGAAAGTTCGGGTTATTACACTCTACATCAAGCTAAGCAAACTGACATTTGAAGGCTTCATGAACTTTTCCATTGTTACCTATCCTCTCTCAAGAAAATTGTCAGGGTGACTCTACAAAAAGCTAGAGAAACATTAAAGGCAATTTATAACAAGTTAAACTTCTTACTATGCATCTCCTTCTAGCGATTATAAAGCATAAAAAATCTATAGCCCACAAAAAATGAAACTTTTGGTGAAGAAAATGGCATTTCTTAGGAAAAATCTCTATTAGCACATTATATGCCGTCTTATTCTATCATATTACAAAACAATGCAGAAATCTAACTCAGCACTCTGGCAGTGATTAATCTTCCAATGCGTCAACAAATCCAATTCGAGTAAAATTTTAAACCGGCAGAAGTTTTCAGAGAAAAAGCAACAAATAAAAACTTCATTTCTATATTACATTATCAATCAACTTCTTATAACTCCCTACATCGCACGTACATGCTGCCACACAAATTTTGATAAAAGAGACATCATTAGTGGTTCTACACAACCAGCTTGCGCTCTTTAAGATTTATCTTTCCTATCCAAGGTTAGGCTCCAGGGCATTGCGCTAAATTTGGAAAACAGGAGGAAAAAAGCATGCCTGGATAAACCCAGGTTTTGGCGGCTTCAAGATCAATACTAACTGCCGAAGCTCCACCTCCCAAAACTGAAACATCATCTCTTACGCAACTCGCCTCTGCCGCGTTCTCCTGCAAGCAACACTTACTCTTTTCCTTCTCAAAACTATCCACGTATCTATCGAGAGTGGACTGCCGTGCCCTGCCTAGGTGCACCGCCGGCCTAGGGCAAGCTCCGCTCCCCGATTCCACAGAAGCAGGTGCCCCAATAGATGGCGGAATTGAAGCGATCCCCCCGTCATTAATGGTGGAAGAAAGGGTTAATTGGCAGGCAATGTCAACCTCATGAACGGCCGCCTCCCAGTCGAAATCCTGCGGTAAATATAAAGAAACGACGGAGTGCAATGTAAGCAAAACTAGGGTTTTTTACACGAAGAGTAAAGAGAACCGGAGAAATCAGAGAGACAGAAGGAAGGGATTCACATCTTCGTCTAGATGTGGAGATGGTGAAGCCATCTACATCGACTCCTCTACGATTCCAAAAGCATGAAGGAAACTTGTTTTCAGTGTTTTGGCGCGCAAAAGCTCTGTCGCCATGGACGGCGATCGTCCGATATGGCACTGGTAATCGGACGATAATTAATATCAGAATCATGGTTCAGAAAGTGAGCCGGCCGGTTCGACTGGTTTAATAAATCTTAGATTGAATTTTCGGCATTAGTGAGTTATTTAGATAAATATGAATTGAGTGGGATGTAAACTTTATGTGTTATCATTTTTTAATATAATTATGATTTATTAGATTAATCGGTTACATTGAACTTCTATTTATATCGGTTCAATGACAGGTATGATTTTCACAAATTTGATCAGAATATATTTATTTATGCTATGATTAATATCATACGAGAAAATTTTATTTTCAATTTAATAAATTTTGACCACATTCAAAAACAAATTATATTTGATGCATCGTCGAAAAGAAAATTTTTTATTGAGCATGAATCTTGATGCGTGTTAGAAAATTCGCGGTGGCAGAGTAATGGATTATTGTCTTAGCGTTGCGCGAAGATTCAGTACACACTCAGATGAAAAAAAAATCAACTTGTGATGATACCAGAAATTTTTACATGGAAAACTCACAAAAAAACTACGGGGTATGACCCAGTTATAAAAATCTACTATAAATCTACAATTACAGAGGCTCATTGTCCCACAGACGAGAAATGGTTATAAGATTTTTCAAATTACAACGTCGGCTAACGACGTCTAGTTAGTGGTGATCGACGAAGGTAGGCAGTGGTCGCCAGTAGTCGATGACAACCGATGATGGTCGGTATGGTCGACGAAGGTCGACAGTGGTCGCAAACAGTTGGTGATCGACAAAGGTCAGCGGTGTCGATAGTGGTCAACGATGGCCGGAGGTGGTTGATGGAAATCGTCGGTGGCAGAGATTATATTGGACTTAAACTTCATCTCAAAGCCTCAAGCTCTTTCTTAAGCATCCCCTCCCACGTGAAGGGTATGACTCTATTTATAGTATTTTGGGTATAATTAATGCAGGAATATGAACAATTTTACACCATACTCTGAAGAGCCTCCCTCAATCAGATACGTTTGATGGACATTTAAGTGTCTTAATGATGTCGTAATTGAGCAATATTAGACTCGTTGGATTCGTCTTGTTGAGACGCTCGATTCGATTGTGAACTCTCTATATTCGACATCTGTTTGATCTCTCCAATGCCTTTGGATATCCTTCAAGGGTGGTTTAATGATTCAAACTGGGCTTGATCAGACTCGAATCATGCTAGTTTTTATAACATTATGTCTGTTTCATCGAACCGGTAAGTTTGATTATAAGTTTATTGAAATCAGAGCTCTAGATGATTTTTTATCAATATTTAAATATTTCTTGCTTAAAATATTTTCTCAAGATCTGTGTCATACTTTGAGATTCGAGTCAGATGATGATAAATTATTGATGGTGTATCAGTTGCCCCTTATTTTCAGACGAAATCATTATTATTATTGTTTTTTCGTCTGAAAATATCTAGATCCACAGTGTATATTATTATTGTTTTTTTCTTCGCCGCAACTTTCCGCTCAACTTCACCGCAACTTTCCTCATTGCCGCAACTCTTCTCTGCAACTCAACGCTCCGCCGCAACTATTCTCCGCAATGTCGGATAACTTTATTCTTCTCCTCAAATGTGATTTTTTCCCTCATCCAATGTCTCTATTTATAGTTTCAAAAGGAATTTAATCATTAAATGTCCATTATAAAAATAATAATAATAATTTTAAAAAATTTCATTTCGTATTCCTTGAGTTTTTTAGTTTTTCAAATTCTATGGTTACGACTGAAATTAATTAAAATTAAAATAGCTGATAATTAAAAAGTAAATTAATAAAACCTCTTCATACTCTGTGATTTAAAATATATATATATATATATATATATAAATATTCATTTTTTATTTAAATTCTGCTATTTGATGCTTCAGCTGGCCCACTATTCATTTTTTATGCTTTAGCTAATTTGGTCTTTAATGCTTCAGCTCCGGCAGCATTGCATTTGGCCCAATGACAACCCTTCCAGCTCACGGATTCGGCCAGCTTCAGCTCCGTTGTAGGCTACGGGTCTAGTTTTCTGACCCGGCTTACAGAGTCTAAAATTTTTTTCTTTGTTTAAGGCTCACTTCCTGCAAATAGCAAAATGCACTCACCAAGTGAGCCAGACTTAACTTGCTTGCATAGTGGATAAATAATATTCTTATTTCGATACTGATAGCAACAGAATATATATATCTAAATTTTTTATGCACTACAAAAATAAAAAGTCTATGGATCTTAATATTTTCAGAAAAAAATAAAAATAATAAAAAAATAAACTCGCCCAAAAATAGGGGGGCAACTGATACGTCGCAAACAAATTTTCGTCAGTCAACACAAAGCTCAGTGCAATTTTTTTAACAAGAAATATTAAAACTTCGATTAAGAGTTATCCAGAGCTCTGATTTCTGCAAACTTATAGTCAAACTGATTTGCTCGATGAGACGGACCTAATGATATGAAATTCAGTATAATCTGAGTCAAATCAAGCCTGAATCAAATCATTAAACCACTCTTATAAGAGTTTCAAAGGCATTTGAAAGCTTAAACAGATGTCAAATCTAGCGAGGTCATTGTCGAATCGAGTGTCTCGACAAGAAAAATCCAACGAGCCCAATATTGCACAATTCTGACATCGTTAAGACACTCAAATGTCCATCAAGCGTCATCTAATCAAACGAAGTTATTCGGACCGTCCGATCAAAATTGTTCACATTCATTCATTAATTGCACTCAAAACATTATACATAGAGTCTCGCCTATCATATGAAAAGGGGGAGACTTCAGAACTTGAGACTTTGAGAAGGAGCTCAATTCCAAGATCATCCCTATCATCGTCGATCGCCGTCGACCACCGTCGACCATCGTTGATCGCCGTCGACCACCGTCGACCATCGTTGATCGTCGTCAATCACCGCTGACCTCTGACAACCATCGTTGATCGTCATAGACTTTCGTTAGCAACCGCTGACATCCGTTGACCGCCACTGATTGTCATCGATTGTCGTTTACTACCGTCAATCAGCTATGACCTCCGTCGACCACCGCTGATTGGACGTCGTTAATCGACGTTGTAACTTGGAAAGCTAGTAACACTTTCTCGCCTGTAGGAGAAGCGACGTATGTAATCATCAACTTATGGTGGATTTTTACGACTGGGTCAGATCTCATGAATTTTCCCATTTACGGGTATTTCACGTACAAACTTCTGGTGGCATCACAACTTAATTCATGTTCATCTGAGTGTGTGTTGAATTCTCATGCAACGCTAAGACGATAAACCATTACTCTACATCAACCATAATATTAGATTATTACCCTGCCATCATCAAACTTCTGTCACACAAGAATATCAAATTTAGATTTATAGCTCATTACAAAGCCTAAGTTTGCACGTTTCATCATAACTATATTTAAAACATCTTATATTGATATTATCTTGCAAAATAATGATATATTTACATATTATACGATCTAAGAGTAAATATATTTACGGCATTTCTACTAAGAAAAAAATTAAACATTAACTTTCCGTTCATTTAATGAGGCTCACTATTATTAGATTTGGCCCTCAAAAAATATGTTGTGAATTGTGATAATTATAATATTGTTTAATGTAAAGCGCTCCTTTGATTTTGTAATCGTATGTCAATTAATTATTTAATATAACCGTGTTGAGCCTTCATATAAAATATTGATTAGTTTTATTTAATATGTTTAAATACTATTAATTAATGTAATTAATATGTTATATATCGTAATATAAGCAATTAATTTTATTCTATATCATATTGTTTGTCCTTATGATTGTCAGCTATTTTATCTAAACAAAAAATGATTTGAGCTCATTCCCCTCTTATGTATGGAAAAAGTATTACATCAGTACTACACACGTAGAAGTAACGTGCGTAGTCAATAAAATCACGCCACGACACTCCGCGTAACAGGAAAAAAAAAATGGCGCAATAACACGGGGAATATTCACTACTGTGTTATTCATGTGTTATTGCGTGTTATTCATGTGTTATTGTGTGTTATTCATGTGTTATTGTGTTATTATAATATCAAGAATATTCTCAGGACAGAATAACACATGAATAACACACAATAACACATGAATAACACAGATAATATTCCCAACAGAAAAAAAAACAGCGCAGTAACACGGGGGAATATTCTCCTCCCCCGCGCGATAGGGAAAAAAAACGGCGCAGTAACACTGAGAATATTCCCCCATGTGTTATTGTGCGTTATTCATGTGTTATTGTGTGTTATTCATGTGTTATTGATGTGTTATTGTATTATTATAACATTATTCATGTGTTATTGTGTGTTATTCATGTGTTATTGATGTGTTATTGTGTTATTATAATACTAGGAATATTTTCATAATACAATAATTCATGAATAACACGGAGGAATATTCTTCGTGTTACTGCGCCTTTTTTTTGTCTCTGTCGCACGGGATGTCGTGGCGTGATTTAATTGGATACGCACGTTACTCTACGTTCGTAGTACTGATGTAATATTTTTTCCTTATGTATGAGGTTTTTGATTTAAACATGTTCTTACATTGTTAAGGGTTTGTTTGAGACAACTACAACTTATTAAAAAAATAGTTGTGTAGCTGCTGAAAAATAATCTCATATATATATTAAATCAGACCTCAACAAGAAAGTGTCACAGCACATAGCCACAACGGGCGAGAAAACACAGATTTCAATAGTAGTTTTTTCAAAAAATTATCAAAACGCAGTTTACTCAAACAAACAAAATTTTGGCCCCAAACAAACCCTAATTCACCAAAATTTAAATAATATGTAAATTAATTCAAATAGTATATTTCATCCAATATTTTCCACATTAGATCATGGTTTGAAGCTTGCATATATACACTTTCAATATTTGAGCAAGCTATATTATAGCAAACTATAATATAACAAAGTACAATCACAATAATTATAACACAATATAGTGTAAATTTAATAATAATAATAATAATAAGATGCAATGATATATAATAATCATGATACAAGAGATTATAGCGTTAACATTGATATGCTTGAGTGTAATCCTAACAGCTACAACATATCACAATAAAAAATTATCACTTTGATGCAAGAAAAAACTTATAATTATAACAATCCTATGTCTGATCACTCGGTATCAATTATCATAGTCACTTAGGGTCCGTTTGGGGCACCTTATAAGTGCGGGCGGCGTTTTGAAAACTCTGCTGTACCGTTTGGTTCGCGAGTTTCGTCAACTTATCTGAAACTGCGTTTGAGTTTTTACATTAAACGTAAGCCTCGAGCCGACTCGCGGGCCGCGTTTCAGGATAAGCAGTTTATCCCGAAATGCACAACCTGTCCCAAACGGACCCTTAATGATAATGATGTCAGTTTCATCGCGTTTATTTTTTTTTATCCTGTCATAATATTTAAGATATTCATCTATATATATTACAATAAAGCGTATAAATTGAATATTGTTCAAAGAAACTTTATATTTTTTCGTGAAAAATATGAATTCATAGCAAATAGAAAATGAAACATCTTAAATAATATCGCAAAATCAATACCAATACAGCATACATTTCTGAAAGTTCTCATAATTCACCTTGAGTATATTTTGGTATATTTAATAGTTGCACTATCAAATATCTCAATTCTAAATACATTAGACCAATCAACTTAACAATCTCGAGCAAAATCATCTTTTGCTTACTTGACTTGGCATAATCTATTACTGTATATGAGTTATATCAAGTCGGATCGTGACGGATCGAGACCTGAAGTAAACCTAATATATCAAGTCGAGAGAAGCCATTAGCACAACTCTCCCCCCGGCATTACCAACCACCTTACAAGAGCTTCCAAGAGCTCAACAAGAGCACAAAATTTGACCGTGATATACTCCACAAATACCACAAAAGAGATATTTTTTTCAATGAGTGAGCTATCTACTACTCTCATATTGTTGACAAAAAAAATCACATTTAGGGGTAAACAATAACATTATCGGAGTAGCTAACAGACAAAATATCAAGCTGATCCATTCAAGTCCCGCCAAACCAAATATCATAAAAAACTAATTGAGAACCCCATACAGTGCAGACGTGCAGTCAGATGGACGAGCGTTGCCAAACCAAGACCCTTCAATCTCCAGCCAAACGAGAGATAGGGCATCGATACCATAATCTAATCATAAAAAATACTTAAAATGCCTCTGAATCAAGGGTAAGCATGTCATTACACATATTGTACCCATCTCCCTAAAGGGGATCACTCAAAATTACATAAATTCAACAGACTAAAAAAATTGATTTTTTTTTCATCAATCCACACCGGCTTTCATGAATATAAACAACAATACCGCACGTGCGCGTGCATGGTTTAATAGCACTGGTCAAATAGCACATGTGCTAATATTTTTTGAGAACAACAATCATGAATTGACTTCCGACATAATTGATCCACAGCCTAACTTTGAATAATGGGATCAACCTCATAAGCCGTGATAGAATTGACTTCAGATCAGATTATTCTGCATTAAACTTCTGAAAGAAAGGCGAGTAAAAGATGGCAGCTCGGCAGCTCTTAATTTCCATGCATGCAAGCAAGACCAAGTGGCCAACCAGCCCAAGTGCTTCCTTTCTACTAAAAACTTATTACAAGTCAAGCAATATATTGCTTCTTCCAGTTTGCTTTTCTGAACAAATAAAAATTAAAGTTGGCTAGCCGCTGCACTTTCTATGCCTCCATCAAGCTGATCTTCATTTTAGACTGTCTGGATTAAAAGGACTTGAAAGTGCCAGATCTATGGTGATCTTTGGGGACTTGTGGAGGACTTTTGGGTGGTGTTGTCTGTAAATTATTAGTGAGGAATGACCTGCAATGGAGGTGGAGTGTAGAACTTGATCACTTTGGTAAAGATCTTTCCTTTTATGTTTTCTTTTTTTCTTTTCGAGTTTTGTTGATGTGTAGGAATATGGCAATAATATGATTATAAAGCAATAAAGAAAAAAGGATTACAGGAAGTCTTTGTTTTGATGTAATAGTACGAGGTTATGATTTTAGACGACTTTATAGAATTACATTGTATGTCATTTGTGAGAAAATATTACATATTTTAGTAAATGAAAATTGAAATACGTGACGGCCTTTGCGAATCTCATCAGCCGTCCATATATTTGTATAATGTATGTAATTATTTCTCGTTGTTCGTGCGGGTGAATTTATGTGAAGAGCTCAATCACACACGTGTGCATGTGAAATCGCATGGAGATACTACGAAATATAGTCAGATCAGTGTCAACCAATTTCGACATTGATATGATAGTAATCCGACGCAACACATTTTTAATGGCTTATTTGCATTATATATATGGTCCACACAAAAAATGGGCTTCGTAAATATAAGTAGTGTCAAATATGTCCAACACAAGCAACTTAGATCAGCATTAGCATTGGATGTTGTCTACATTATACACTGGGGCGAAAGTAGTCTCTTTTTTTAGGGGGCAGACTACCCCCTAGACTCAACGTGGGAGGGGTCAAGACAACAAAGGGCAAAGTAATATTTCAGTACGTGTAAAACTGATATTTTAGGATGGTAAAATACTAATAATTCCCCCCTGGTTTGTCAACTCCAACGACGCTCCTGTCTGCGTGAATGTTAACTACGAAACTTGCATCAATTTTTTGCGCATCATTATTTGCATCAATTGATTGTCAGAGATGTTGATTAATGCCAGAAAGTATCAAAAGTTTCTATCAGATCTCCTATAACAGCATGGCCTTTCATTCTCAAATGAACGATCAAAATTAATCTAAATTTGCTATTTTTTCTGAAGACATTCTTTTATTGAAATAATTTGTTGTTACCATCATTATTAGAAGAAAAATAAGTCAACTCCTTGGTAATGGAGGTAGATCATCACCCATCTTATTTTTTGTTGCGTTCATCGCTTTGACTTTTGGCTGTAACTAGTCGTCGCTTTGCATTTTGACAACAACAAGCCGCCTCTCCCTATCTCTCCCTTCTTGAAAATTATTATGTACGACATGGCGTCCGCACCTGCAGATGGCTAACAGAAGGAGAGAGGGGGAAGGATCCCTTCCTTCTTCTTCTTCATTAGATTCATACTAGGATTAAAACCATTATTACTATTCTATCTATTGATAGACTTTTCAGCAAGCTATTATACCTCTGCATTCATTTATTCAGCAATAATTCATTTGTTAAATTATTATTATTATTATTATTCTCCACTAACTAACAGAAGTGGGATTTGAGCAAGTTCATTTGAGATGTGAAGGAAGACATGATGGTTTGAAAGAGATAAAGAGAAGACAAGATGGAGGTTTCTTATGATGAAAGTTGCTTGACTGCCAAGAATACTTGATGGGATGTCAATGATAAAAGTGTGCCAAGGGCCTATAGCACTTAGGCATATAAATAATGATTTTACATATATGCCACTCAATTCCCATGTATTTATATATCTAACGCCTAAATTTATTTTCTTACAATGTAAAAAGCAAAAAAAATAGGTGTTAGATTGTAAATAAGCAGAAATTGAGTGGCAAGCGTGTAAATAAAAAAATATATAAACAATTCCTTTGATGAATATTTTTGCTATGATTAATGCTAATTATGAAAACAAGTTCTTATAATATAAAAATAAAAAGGAAATCATTTTACCAAAAAGTTGACGCGCAAATAAAAATTATGAAAAATAAATAAAAATTAGATGTTTGAAATGTAATAAATTTAAGCGAAAAGAATAATAAAACGTGGAACCAAGTATTGAGCTTTTTTTGTATTTCTATATTTATTTAAATATTCATCTGTATGATAAAAATAATTTTCGATAGTTTAAGGTGTTGAGATGGTCCAAATAATATGTTCAAATCAACTACTCGTTGCTCGAGTCTCTTCAGCCGACCCTCTCCAATCGACCCGTTCCACCCGGCCCATGAGAAATGTAACCAGACGAAATGCAGTATGATAGATATAAAATATGTTATCTCTATCACATATTATCCTCTGAATGAAATTACTATTTATGTATATTTTATAATAAAATGGCTCTATATAAAAGGGGAAGAGATAATGTGAAAGAAGCAATATTTCCCTCCATTGGAAAGCTATTAGAAATCACTTTTAGATGTTAGACATGAAAATAAATAGGTATTAAGTGATATACATGTAAATCTTCATAGGAAATTATTTGTGGATACACTATATTATACATTATTTAATTTAAGATAAAATTTTCACTTTATCTTTAAAATTTAAACTTCATGCTGACATATCTACATCAAAAATGTGTCTGCGGGGATCCGGAGAAGATCCCCAATCAAGAAGAGAGGAAGCACGATAAAGGAGGGCCCAACGATAGAAGACCAATGTACATATTTGTCTGATCATATACTGTCATCTGAGCCACGATAAAAGGTTGATCGAGTCAGGAGACTAAACGATCCGAGTCCAAATCAATTAGACTAAAGTAAAATAAATAATCATTTAAGCTAACCATTATAAGAAAGACGAGCAAATGCATTTATCTACCTCACAGTAGATCCAACCTGATGGAAGAATCTTATTCCTCAACAGCAACAATCGTTCTATTGACATCAATTTTTTATGTAATGTGTGTAAAGTGTCAACTTGAATGACAAAATATTATATTTTATTTATTCATAGCTCCCAGTAGCTTAAGGCATCCACTAAAACTTCTCGGGACTTGTTTTTGGTACGGAACTAGGGTTGGAGTTTATATAGCCTTGCCCGAGAGAGTTCACCGCTGGTTAGCATGAAATTTGATATGAAACGTGTTTATTGTCCATTTGATTGCTTATTGTCTTTATCAAAAAATTGATTTCAACAGATTCCTCATCCAAGGAAGATTTATTAAAACCTTTGAAAATTTAAAACATACACTTTATTTTCTGCAAGACATTCTGACCGGTTTTAAAAAACTTAGCTTGGCATGGCTATGACCCAATCATGATTAATAAGGTTTTCACACCATAAAACTGTGATAGATAATTGCATCATGTTTGCATATACCCAAGAAAAAGTCTCTAAGCTTCTTCATACCCGACTGACCCATCCTAGATTTCATTTTAGGCGGTCTTTAGGTGCGTTTAGAGTGTTAGAAGTCACCCAACCCAGATGGGTGTAAGTCATTTTGTTGGGAGTGTTTCTAGCTTTGTCGTTGAACCTCCCATTATCTTCATTTTTTGCGACGTCATTGTCATTTCAGCAGGTATAGGTCGCATCTCTTTGAGCTCCACCTGATAATCATAAGATAAAGTTTTGTTCCTTTGACCTTAGAGCTATTGAAGGCCCCGTGGATGCGGCAATTCACAGAATGTTGATCTGGGATCTCTGTACATGTTGGGTCAAATACATTTATGACCAGATAAACTCGGGGTATTAATGGTTTGGGATGATGAGTACGTGGTACATTGACCCGACTATCTTTAACTTTTAGGACTACTCAACCATTCCTCTTGCCGAGCCCCTTCGAGCCTTATTTTGACTTCTTTGATATCATCTTTGTTAAGCTGGAGTCTAATTTCACGATCTCGTCTCCCGCCTTCTGTCTCGCTCCCGCCTTCCTTTCGCGAAAAGTCGCGAACTATTCCCTCTTGATCGCGAAAGGTCACGACCGCAACCTTACGGTTTCACGAACTGTTCCCGCCTTTCTTTGATGCGAAGTGAAGCATCCATTCGCTCCTTCCTGTTCGTGATAAAATGCATTGCAAGGTGGCTCTCCTCAGATTCAATTCACGATTTTGAGTTCTTTGTCTGGCATCCTCGGGATAGAGGAAGAGTTCTTTGGGTTTCCTCAGGATAGAGGAAGAGAAGTGCAATTTGTAGTTCCTTGTGGTGACAGAAGAAGAAAGAAGAAGACGAATATTATTCTCCCTTGACTTCTTCTTAGTGGCTTGTGGCAGAAGAAAATTTAGGTTTATTTCTTTTGTAAGTTTATCTTCTTCAATGTATCTAGGTGTAGAGTTTCTTCAGTGTATCTCGGTGTAGAGAGAGAAGAAAAGATAAAGAAAAAGAGAGAGCAACGAAGTGAGAGATTCCTCTTGTAACTTGAGGTGATTGACTGGTGTAAATTCCTCAAGTGGTAAAATCCTCTGCAACTCTGTGGACGTAGGCAATTTGCCGAACCATGTAAATCTGTGTGTACTTTCTAGTGTGAAATTTTTCTCGTTATATTTTTCGCTTCATCGTCGATCATTCTCCTGTTTGATTGATGTATATATATATATCACAACAATCTTGATGGCTAGACTATCAATTAACCGCCGCCCGTCTGTGATATAGTGATTAACCCTCTGCTCGGATGACTCGGTGAGCTCTAATGTAGGGATATCTTCGTCGAGATGATTTTGGTTATTTCGTAACCTCTGTAAGTCGAACAAACACTACCCATTTGGGACGTGAGAGAAGCAACATCTACCGTGTGACTTAGTGAGGGTTTTGAAAGCATTGGGGCGTTCTCATAAGAAATAAACATCATTTGATGATCTATTCTCCAAGTTTATGATAATATAAGTGAAACTATTTTTATCGAGAGTATTTTTGGGTCTCCCTAAAGAAGTAGTTAACTAGAGTGATACGTTTCTCTAGAAGACCCTTGACCCCAGAACAAAAGTGTTCTTTTTGTTTTTTTAGTTACATATAGCTTATGTATGAATTAACTTCGTGGATGTTGTGAAATAAACATAAGCATGTGAGCGTTACCATAAGAAAACTTTTGTATGAACAGAAGTGTTATTTTCATACATAAGTTATAGATAACTTGTGTATGAAAGCATTGGGGCGTTCCCATAAGAAATAACCATCATTTGATGGTCTATTCTCCAAGTTTATGATAATATAAACGAACATACTTTTATCAAGAGTAATATTGGGTCTCCCTAAAGAAGTGATTAACTAGAGTGATATGTTCCTCTAGAATACGCTTGACCCCAGAACAAAAGTGTTCTTTTTGTTTCTTTAGTTACATATAACTTAGGTATGAATTCTTTTCGTGTATGTTGTGATTCGAGGTATTTCAATCTGATGCTGCTCAAATATGTATTCTCGACTCATCACATGAGCATTACCCATATATAAGTCACATGTTTGTTTCTTTTTTTTTATGCTTGTTATCATATATCTTTCTTTTTTATTCCTCTACTATTTAAATTGTTGATATGATCCGAGAGAGATTTATTCAAATAAGAGAATTGTACGACAACATATGTATAGATAAACTGATGACCTTGAGTGCTTTGAAAAAATCCTAGAAAACACAAGTCATCGCCCGTTTGGGATACAATGATTCACCATATACCCTTATGACTCAGATAGGTCTTGAAGCATAGTGTGGACCCTATCGAGACGACATAATTATGTCATAAGGCCTCGTTCGCCGATGAGTTGTCACCGTTTGGGATATGAGAGACTCTCTTTTTGCTCATATGACTTGGCGTGAATTCTAAAAGCATCAAGATGCTCCTATTTGTGTAACCATTCTTTGACACGCCCCTTTTACTAATTGTCATTTCAATGTAAGTATAATTCCTAGCATCAAATGTATTCTTAGGTTTCCCTTAAGATGTAATTTACTAATTAAACACGTTTCTTTAAAAGTTGCTCTTCAACCCATAATAAAATTTAATTTTTTGTTTCTCTTGTTATATGAGTTGCTTATGTATTTTTTTTTTGTGGATATATGTTTTAAAGTGCTTAATCTGATGTTTTTTGGACATACACACTTGACCTTTCACATGAAAATTATCGTACATAAGTTCTCCATGTTCATCATAACTTGATTTGTTTGTCAAGTTTTGTTTTAACTGTTGTTGGGATATATGATATACACCAAACAGGAGAAGGATCGACGAAGCGAAAAATAGAACGAGAAAATTCATACCAGAAATGAACAACACAGCGAAACACACAGATTTACGTGGTTGAGAAATTTTTTGCATCCACAGAATTGCAGAGGATTTTACTACATGAGGAATTTAAACTAGTCGATCACCTCAACTTACAAGAGGAATCTCTCACTTTGTTGATCTCTCTTCTTCTCTCTCTGTACTTCTCTCTCTACATCAAGATACACCAAAAAAACTCTACACCGAGATACCCCGAAGAAGATAAACTTAAAAGAGAAATAAAACCCAATTTCTCTTCTGCCACAAGCCACCAAGAAGAAGCCAAAGGAGAACAATCTTCTTCTTTCTTATTTCTTCTTCCTTTTGCCAAGAACACACACACTGCTTGCACTTTATTTCTTCTATCCCTAGGAAACCCGTTGAAGAACACCGTGGCTTCTTACTTTCTTTCGAACCGTACACATGGCTTATATCAAGTGAATAGATGCTTCTCTTCACGGAAACAGGGAAGGCGGGAACAGTTTTGCAATCGAGAGCGGAAGCAGAATTTGGGTTGCGCGCAAGCGGGAGCGGGAAATTGGGAGGCGGATCAGGCTCCAGCTCTAACATTAACTTTCTTTTCTTCCGAGTTCTCTTCTTTATATGAATCATCTCGATGGTTTAAGAAAGAGGGCTACCTAGGAATGGGGATTGCAATATGATAATCAGACCGACTAGCGACTTCGAGTTAAAAAGAACAAAAAATAAGTCCCACTGACACCCGAGAGGCTCCTCATAACAGACTGAGAATTAAAAAACAATAAAGCATAATAATTATATCATAGTCTAATCTCACTCCACCGACAATACCTCCTCATCCAGGGATTGAAAGTACACATCCAGACTGGATCAATCAATAAAAAAAAAACATAACCAATCAAATTAGTCTCGCTGTCCTAAAGCACATCAAGCTCAGTCGACCAGTTACACCAATTGAGCCTAGCTAACTGGATCAGTTTTATCGAGTCGAGGCCAAACAAGCTTAGTCAATCGAGTTAAAGAACAGTCAGGTAATAGACTTGTATATGTAATAATACCTAAGAAATCCTATATAGCACCCCTTCAAATATGACAAAAATTTAATATAACTGTATTGTACCATCTCATCTATAAATAAAGAGATTATTTTAGCAGACAGACAATTTGTCTTAGTGTTAAAAAATGCTCACTCTTCTTANATCAATAAAAAAAAAACATAACCAATCAAATTAGTCTCGCTGTCCTAAAGCACATCAAGCTCAGTCGACCAGCTACACCAATTGAGCCTAGCTAACTGGATCAGTTTTATCGAGTCGAGGCCAAACAAGCTTAGTCGTCAATCAAGTTAGAGAGCAGTCAGGTAATAGACTTGTATATGTAATAATACCTAAGAAATCCTATTAGCACCCCTTCAAATAGGACAAAAATTTAATATCACAGTATTGTACCATCTCATCTATAAATAAAGAAATCATTTTAGGAGACAAACAATTTGTATTAGTGCTAATTAATACTCACTCTTGTGTCTCTCTCTCACAAATCAGGTTTAAACAACGCAGATTAATATTTTAATTTCAGTTGAGGATATAATATTATTAGATGATTAAAAGATAATTAATCTCCGCTAAACACGAAGTCCACTGCTAATGCTGACGAGCCACACTGATGAACTGTCCCGGCCGCTTTCAAGGTTTAAAAGAAAACACTTCAAAAAAGTACTTTAGTGTCCATTGATATTATTTATTTTTATAAATAATTAAAATATATCCTAATTTTAAATTAAATAATTTCTTTTTTGTTGTTTCCTTAAAAGAGATTTACATGCATACCACTCAATTCTTATGCATTTACATATTAAACACCAAAAATTTGTGATGCTAAAATTTTATGTGATATTCATGTTCGGNATTAAAAGATAATTAATCTCCGCTAAACACGAAGTCCACTGCTAATGCTGACGAGCCACACTGATGAACTGTTCACGGCCGCTGTCAAGGTTTAAAAGAAAACACTTCAAAAAAGTACTTTAGTGTCCATTGATATTATTTATTTTATAAATAATTATAATATATCCTAATTTTAAATTAAATAATTTCTTTTTTTGTTGTTTCCTTAAAAGAGGCTACAGTTTCCTCCAATAGTTTCTTTTTTTGGGGGGGTGGGGGGAATTTACATGCATACCACTCAATTCTTATGCATTTACATATTAAACACCAAAAATTTGTGATGCTCAAATTTTATGTGATATTACTAAAAAAAAAATCACATTCTATTTCAAAAGAAATAAATCATAGATTAGCGGAAACGTACCAGAGTTCATTAGATCGATTGCACAAGGTATGATCTTCCAATCTGCAGATTTTCTAGAGTTTCTTTTGTTTCTTGTTGATGGGGTGCAAAAAAAAAAGTGTCTCTCTCCGCAAATCGGGGACCATTACCCTTTGAAGTAACTATTAGACCAGACGGTTACAAAAAAGTTTTGCTTAATTCTAATTATGTCCCTCATCAAATTAGAATTTACACTTATTGTATCAACACTATAATATCATGACAAATGTGCCCAACNCAGAGTTCATTAGATCGATTGCACAAGGTATGATCTTCCAATCTGCAGATTTTCTAGAGTTTCTTTTGTTTCATGTTGATGGGATGCAAGAAAAATAATATGTCTCTCTCTGCAAATCGGGGACCATTACCCTTTGAAGTAACTACCATGCGGCTACAAAAAATTTTGCTTAATTCTAATTATGCCCCTCATCAAATTAGAATTTGCACTTATGGTGTCCACACTATAATATAATGACAAATANTATATATATATATATATATATATATATATAAATTGTGTGCGGTGCAAGTAAATGCTTTATTATTTTGTGACAATTACATAGAAATCACTAGAAATACTGATATTTACAAATTAACGACCCAAATGTTAGATATGGGTTGGATTTTTATCATAAATTTCTATATTTGAGTGAGAATTTGAAGGATGAAAGAGGGTGGTTGATTCGTAAATGCTAAATAGCAAGTTTTGGGTGACTCAAATCTAGCCTCTATAATATAAATAATTATTGAAATTAATTTTTATTATTTACCATTCTTTGTAATATAGGAGTATTAACTAATAAATGAAATATGCTCCCACTCGATTCAAAGTCAAATGCAATTTTAACTCATTTATTTCATTTTGGGTCAATCGCATTTAATATTATGGCATCGGATGCTTGGTTCTCATTAAGATTAAAGTCTTTTTCATTAAAATAAGATAAAATAGAATAGAGCCATTTACATAAATATCACACCATCTTATGTATTTACATATATACATCTAACATCTAAAATGTCATGTTTATGCAAATTACTTAAAAGTTTTACCCCTCGTATAAAAATATCACTCCTAATGCGTATAAGAAGGTCTATGGCACTATCATGATAAATTAGTGTCTGAACATAGCACGGAATGATGATTATCTTTGTTAAATTTAGTAATCTATTTGGTAAATGAATATATGAAATTATATACATACCAACTAGTTTCAATCTATTTACATATCAAACATCAAAACCTTATTATTTCATAATTATAACACCCAAATCATTCATATCACATCAAAAAATATCGCCATTTAACTTTTTAAAAGTAGAATGTACTTTTCTTATACATAGGGAAGGTGGACATAATTGTAAAAATTAAAGTTTAGATGTTAGATATGTAAAAAGTGAAGTTTAAGTGAAGCTTCGCCTATATTGGTGATGACAATGTATTGTTCCTTATTATAATTGCATAGCCACCAGGGCACAATCTCAGATAAAGGAAAAAAAAAATTAAGTGTTATGAGACACAAACTACTATATAATAATACATTTATAACAAAATAAAAAAATTAAAAAAATTAAAACATATCAAGAATTTGAGAAAGTATTGCGTACTCTACGTACATACATACGTACAATGGTAATTGGTTTATATTTCACCTCAATATCAGCTATATACCACTCTGATACTATCAATATAATACCAATACCACCCATCAACAACTAATTTATGAAAAAATGTTACATATTGTGTCGATGCAAAATTACATCATTATTTAAATCACAATTGATCACGTGTACGGTTCGACCCCATTGGGTATGAAAAACAAGATAGTTTAATGCATTACTGGGCAAGACCGTACATGTGATTCATTGTGATAAGAAGCTAGAATTTTGAATCACGACATCTTGTTTAAAATTTTTTTTCTAAGTGACACCTAAAACAATCAATATTTGCGGAGCTGCAGCTTATTCAGCTTTTGCCGATAAGCATCTGATTCTGATAATCTACTGATGAGCAGATAATCCGAATAAGTTGTCTGACTGTTTGATTTGTGCGTATGGAAAACAACTTATTCTGAAAAAATGACTATTCTGCCCCTGTTCTGAATGAGTTGTTTAACTGTTTGGTTTAAGATTTTAGTAAACAACTTATTTGCAAATATTCCTAGTTAAAAACCAAACAATATTGCAGAATTTATTATTTTCTCAAATGTCACAACATTAAAATGCAAAAGAGTTGACTAACATTTATATAACTCAAAAAGTTCTGATTACATCAAATAAGCACAAAGACATATACAAAATTGAAGCATACATTCACACACTAGTACATATTATAATATGACCACAAAAAATAATAACATGTTAAAATTACAAAAAAAAATGACAATATTGACTTTAAAATGTAAAAGTACATCACGACGACTATTGTCTGGTTCTGATACCTCAAAACCTTGAGCAAAACTGTCCAACTAGGATATCGTAGAAACGGAATAACTCGAACCACATGCGGTGGTCTCCCGTTGTGGTACTATCAAAATCTTAGAAGCTGTGTTGAATTGGGATATCGTAGAAACAGTTGCACCGTCGATCCACCTGAAGAATTTGCGGTCTTCCTATCATTGTCCCCACCAGTGGCACCTATAGAATTGTCGTCCGTAGCTATGTGTTTGTTGTGACGTGAGTAGCAATGACGGTAGCCCATATCGGCACATCACTTGCCTTGACTTTAAATGTGCGATCGAAGAAGTTTACCTTATGAGAATGTTGAATAAGGAGCTTGTCGAGGAGGAGCAGCATAGCTAAAGGAAACAGATAGGGCAGACCTAAAAATCGGAGGATAAGAATCTTAGGGAAAAAATTTAAGAGGGGAGAAGAGATGAATGAGAGGAGGGAAGATCGACATTTCTTACCAAGGTCGGAGCAAGCTGCCTTCGGTAGAGGCAGAGCGGAGCAAGCTTCCTTCGACGGAAAGCTTCCTTAGGCAGAGGCAGATCAGAGCTTCGGCAGAGGCAGAGCTTGCAACTTCCTTCGACGAAAAATTCCTTTAGGCGGAGGTAGAAAGGAGCAAAGTGGCCAATAAGGAGTCCGAAGCAAAATAGTAGGGCACGAGGGAGGGGAAGTCGCGTAAAAGCGGGCATTCGAAATGCTGATCGCGGGTCGATACCCGCGATTGCGTTTTACCCTATTTTTAAATGTTGTTTACAACAAAACTCCCCAAACACACAAAATATTTTTAAGCTGCCCCAGACGGACCCTACATCGTGATCTGGAGGATGGGCGTCACGTGGTTGCTTACATCGTTGAGGGACACGTGGTGCTCTTTTTTCAACAATGCTGAGCGGGCTCCACTTTACCATGAAAATTTGAGCGACGCTGCGCTCGACACGGCGATCCCAAAAGGCTGTAGGGCCCCACCAAATTCCATTTGCCACTCATAGTTCCCCGGCTTTCTGCACAGTGCTTCCGCTATGGCTAGCCGTAGGGACCACCCTCCACGAGATGGGGTTATGTTTTACAATAGGCGTATTACATGCATGCCACCCAATTTCCACATATTGACACTTTTACCTCCCAAAACTTTTACATCACAAAAAAAAATACCGTAATTTTAATATTTCAAGAGTGAAATGCCCCTTCTCATGCATAGGTAAGATATGTAAGAAATTGAACTTTAGGTGTTAGATATGTAATTGCATGATAAATGAATGGTATGCATGTAAATCTTATTTGAAAATATGATGAATTTTCCTAAGAAAAAACCAATGTTTTTTTAATAAATAAATAAATTTGAAGGAATAAAAAAACTTCATTATATAAATAAACAAGTTTTATAACAATATATTTTTCGATTATAGTCATGAATATATTCATTAATTATTCAAAAAATATTTTGAAATTAATTCAATATGTTTATATAATTTTTGTTTTTTTATCATATGACAAAATTTACATAATATAAGCACTTATAATCTGTTTATATGTTCATAAGGATTCAGCTTAAGATAATTAAGCTCATATGCTCTTTAAATTCTATATTGGTGTCCAACAAAATGGAAATTTACATACATACCGCACAATTCTTATGTGTTTACATATCTAACATCCAATGTTATTTATACTTATAACATTTTGGTGTCATTAATTTATGCATGAGAACATGTATTTCACTATTAAGAAGATAGTGATAGTGGTTTTTTTTTTTTTTATGTAATGCTAAAGATTTGAGTGATAGAATGTTCAGGGTTAGATATGTGAATACATAAGAATTGTGTGGCATGCATGTAAATGCCCTTGAATTTTATTAATTTCCACCACATACATTAATTCATTTAAACTATTTAGTTGTTAATCGTAATATGTCTTATTGCATTGATTGTAGAAATATTGATTAAACATATGGTGGATTAGTGTAGAAATACAAGCGGAGTGACCCGTTAGTGAGATACTAACCTAATTCATCGATGTTTAAGCAAAAATACTAAACTATCTTGGAGAACTAGCCAGCCAAACCTGTCAAATCGTTTCGTTTGATGAACAGACCATTCAAACCTACTAGCTCAGCGCATCTCTTCAACAATCCTCACAACTCTAAGAATGCAAAAGTCAAAGCTGATACTACTGATTGACATATGCCACATCCTAATTTATAAGCCGCGCAACACACATTATGGTCTTTTCACCAAGTCATCACAGACAAACTTTTGCACGACATGACTTATATTTCAATATTTTATTGTACATATATAAAAGAAAGAGAGGGGCTATGTTTAGATACTTTAAGGGAACCTTGCGCAGTGACTCCCTTAGAACTCTTCCTATCCTCTTTTTTAACGATATATTCTCCTCTACTCTTCTACTGGGCCATGAGAGGACTAAAAAGAACATACAATTAAGACATGAAAAATGCGTCCATCATCTTCTTTCATCTTTCTTACATCTATCTCTCCCGGGTCATGCAAACCCACGAACATTTGAAAACTAATCATTCTATAATTTAAATTAAAGTGCAGCGTANTTGAGTGATAGAATGTTCAGGGTTAGATATGTGAATACATAAGAATTGTGTGGCATGTATGTAAATGCCCTTGAATTTTATTAATTTCTACCACATACATTAATTCATTTATACTATTTAGTTGTTAATTCTAATATGNTATATATATATATATATATATATATATATATATATATATATATATATATATATATTATCAAGAGCCTCAGGTGTGCTAAGTTTCAAACAACCGACAAATCCCTTTTAATAATGAAAAATTACTTTAAAAATTCAGATTTAATTTACGACGTATGCTTTAAAAATGGAAACATGTGTCATAATTCCATGATTTGACAGAAATAAATTTTATATTATAGATTTTATCCAAACATAGTATTTTATTTGTAAAAGATAATCTGAAATAGGTACTTTTTTATTTAAAATTTAAAATTTAAAATTTAATTATATATTTATTTAAACTGTCATGTATTTAATATGGGCAAGGGGTCAAACCTATCCCATAGAAAATTTCTCCCNTTGACAGAAATAAATTTTATATTATAGATTTTATCTAAACATAGTATTTTATTGTAAAAGATAATCTGAAATTGGTACTTTTTTATTTCAAATTTAAAATTTAAAATTTAATTATATATTTATTTAAACTTTCATGTATTTAATATGGGCAAGGGGTCAAACCTATCCCATAGAAAATTTCTCCCGTAAGTCCGCCACCTGTCCCCGGCAAAATTAACGGTCCAAATTGGACTCTTTTTGGTCATGATAACAACGTAGACCCCCACAGTTACACCGCCTCTCCAACCCATTTGTCAGCACCTGATCAGTTATGAGAGGGGTGAAGTATGAGGTGTAGCGTCCTTCGAATGTCATCTTAGCTTTTGGCCCATCAGCCGGAATTTAAAATTAGTCTAGCAGTGCTATCAAAGTCAGCCCATCAGCCGCACTCCTATTGCCCTCCTTTCAAGGGAAAATGGCTTACATGTCAACATGAAGGTTTAGAAAGTCTTTGAGTTAATTATTATATTAGGGTTATCAACGAGCCCATTTCAAATCATTTCAAATTGAGTTGAGGTCAGCTTCAAATCAAATCAAATGAACTGAGTTCAAATCGAAATCGACTCGTGGCTCGTTATATTTGATTTCAAGCCAGTTCTACTCGAAATAGAAACATGTTGGCTCAAATTTGAATTACTTGAATTTGTTTCGGCTCGAAATCAAAACAATATAACTTATATTCTATTATTTGGATCCATTCTAGCTTGAAATCAGCTCGTAATGCATTACAATCTACTTCATTTAACAATAGATATAATTTTCATAAACAAAAAAAATACATCGAGTCTATCTTGAACTAGCTTGAGCCGATTTGCGCATGACTCAAAATCGGCTAAAAAAAATTTGATCAAAGCTTTTCACACATAGTTTGACTCGTTTATCTCAATAAAATCTTCGCTGCGAGTTAAAATTCGAATAAATTCTCCGTGCAATTAACAAAGTTCGAGTTAAATAGCATCAAACCTCTATTTAAATCTATAAATTGAGAGCCATATGTTGACACAATTTATCACTATTGGTTCTCTTCTTTCTACTAGGCTTATCATGTACTCATTTATAATGCTATAGTATTATATATTTATCTTAACATGCAATACTATATTAGGATATGAATATATGATTAACACAATATTAGAAAAAGGCACATTTATGTACATACCACACAATTCTTATGTATTTACAGATTTAGCCAATGAGCTTATACACCGGCATACATGTCACTCAAGTCCTTAATCGGTACATAAAAAATACAACTATTACTAATTTTTTGAAAGTGAAATATGACTTTTCATGCATACATTTATAAAACCAAAATGTACGGTATACATGTAAATATCAAGTTTTAGGTGTTAGATAAGTGAATACGTAATAATTGTGTGGCATTATGTAAATTTTCCTAAGAAATAATGTTATGTTGGTCCAACAATTTCTTTACCTCCACTAGGAACACCCTTACAATGAGTTAAACCACACTTGTTAAATATATATTACATCACTATAAAGTGTCTTATATTTTAGTATTTATACTTTTTTAGCATTATTAAGTGGCAAGTTTGGTAATAATTCATTGATTTAGAAAGTTTCACATCAACTTTCATTTGTGATATACTGATTATATCATTATAAAGTGTCTTATAACTTTATATTAATAAAAATAAATAAATTTATGATGACTAAAATGAAAATTAGAAGCAATAGTGATTAATTGCCCACCACCTCCTACCATATTATTGCGTGCCCATCTCTTCTAGAAAAAGAAAAGGCAAGGAAATTTATTTATTTATTTATCTATTTTCTTATTTGTTTATTTATTTTTTAATATTATTGTGTGCCAATACATATACATATATATTTATATATTCAAAAATGAGTTTCCTAACTAAGATAGCCGAATCATTAAGTGACCCTCATAGGTATAATGGCTCGAGCTCATTAACCATGCACCTGATATTCTAGTTATGATTAAGGAAATCATACTAATTAGCTGTGCTTTTGGAGATGACAAGCTACAGAGCTTTTTGCAGCCTAGAAGAACCTAGCAAGTAGCGCCTTCGAAGCTCGTCAATATTTATGGGAGTTTATCTGACTAGGCTCACCAATCTTAAGCTTTCAGCTGAGCTCACTCACATTTTCGTAGTTCATTCATTAAGCTTGCATGTATCGGTAGAAACATCCTATCGAGTTTGTTGATAATTACCTGGCTACATCACAGAGCTCGATGAACAACTCTTTGAGTCAGAAGGAAGAGAACTCTGTTCCATTGTCTTGTTTATATCAATTTATTGGCCACCTTATTTTCAAGTCAAAGATCTTATCAATAATGATTCTAAGGTTATGTACATTACAACTTATAATATAGTTTTTTATTTATTCCTTAGACTCTTAAGAGAGGACAAAGACATTAATGTTGTGAAATTTAGGGCGAAGAAAACACAGAAATCAACATAAAACCAAAAGAACGAACACAGAGATTTAACGAGGTTCAACAAAGATACCTACATCATCGGGAGCAAGGCGGCGAATTCACTATTTCAGAGGAGTTACATACTCATAGTGTTACACATCTATTTATAGATAAAACCCACAAATAAATTTACAAACACACCCTTGCTCCCCCCAACCCACTAATCCAAGAGACATCTATTCACACCAAGAGACACATCTCTTCATTTCAGGAGACACACCTCTCCAAATTCAAGAAACTCCAAATCCCTGGTATATGAGCCATACTTAACAATTAAGGCGTATAAATATAAGTAAAAAAAATGGGAGAATTGGTGAAAAAAGTCTCAATCTCTCTCTTAATAATGACTAAGTTTTGTCTCATTTCACTAGATCTGTGCTAGAATGTATGTGTTCACCAATTATACGTGCTGATGTATTCTAAAATGATTCAACCATATTATTTAAATCCAATTTTTGATGATAACATTCTAAATTATTTCCAACAAAATTAGATGACACACAGTTTTGAATGCTCTGGTTATGTAATCTTTAACATTAATTTATATACTTGGTTTTATAAGAAGATTAGTTTTGTAACTTCAATCTAATAATTATTAAGATCACAATAAAAATACTATCAATCACACGCCATCAAATGACAAACGTAATATTTTCCTTAAAACATGATTAATTTTATAACATATTTCCTCAATTCAACACATCCTACATTCACAATGCATATTTTTAAGGTTATACTCGTAAATATTTAAAAATTTACTAGCATTTACCAAATAATTCAATTTTANATATATATATATATATATATATATATATATATGTATATATGTATATATATATGTATATATGTATATATATATTATTAAGAGGCTCAGTGTGCTAAGTTTCAAACAACCGACAAATCCCTTTTTATAATGAAAATTTACTTTAAAAAATCAGATTTAATATACGACGTATGCTTTAAAAATGGAAACATGTGTCATAATTCCATGATTTGACAAAAATAAATTTTATATTATAGATTTTATCTAAACATAGTATTTTATTGTAAAAGATAATCTGAAATAGGTACTTTTTTATTTCAATTTTCAAATTTAAAATGTAATTATATATTTATTTAAACTTTCATGTATTTAATATGAGCCAGTGGTCAAACCTATCCCATAGAAAATTTCTCCGGTAAGCCCGCCACCTGTCCCCGGCAAAATTAACGGTCCAAATTGGACTCTTTTTGGTCATGATAATAACGTAGACCCACACATTTACACCGCATCTCCAACCCATTTGTCAGCACCTGAACATTTATGAGAGGGGTGAAGTATGAGGTGTAGCCTCCTTCGAAATGTCATCTCAGCTTTAGGCCCATTAGCCGGAATTTAAAATTAGTCTTGCAGTGCTTTCAAAGTCAGCCCATCAGCCGCACTCCTATTGCCCTCCTTTCAAGGGAAAATGGCTTACATGTCAACATGAAGGTTTAGAAAGTCTTTGAATTAATTATTATATTAGGGTTATCAAGGAGCCCATTTCGAATCAATTCGAGTTGAGTTGAGGTCAGCATCAAATCACATCACAAGAATTGAGTTCAGATCGAAATCAACTAGTACCTCATTATGTTTGATTTCAAGCCAGCTCTACTCGAAATAGAAACATGTTGGCTCAAATTTGAATTACTTGAATTTGTTTCGGCTCGAAATCTAAACAAGATAATTTATATTCGGTTATTTGGATCCGTCATAGCTTAAAATCGAGTCTATCTCGAACTAGCTTGAGCCGATTTCGGCTCAAAAAAAATTTGATCAAAAGTTCACACATAGTTTGACTCGTTTATCTCGATAAAATATTCGCTGCGATTTAAAATTCGAATAAATTTTCCGAGCAATTAACAAAGTTCGAGCTAAATTTAAACCCTAATTAAGTAGCATCGAACCTCTATTTAAATCTATAAATTGAGAGCCATATGTTGACACAATTTATCTCTATTGGTTCTCTTCTTTCTACTAGGCTTATCATGTACTCATTTATAATGCTATAGTATTATATTTTTATCTTAACATGCAATACTATATTAGGATATGAATATATGATTAACACAATATTAGAATAAGGCACATTTAGGTACACACCACACAATTCTTATGTATTTACAGATTTAACCAATGAACTTTTACACCGGCATACATATCACTCAAGTCCTTAATCAGTACACAAAAAATACAACTATTACTAATTTTTTGAAAGTGATATATGTCTTTGCATGCATACATTTATAACACCAAAATGTATGTTATACGTGTAAATATCAAGTATTAGGTGTTAGATAAGTAAATACGTAATAATTGTGTTGCACTATGTAAATTTTCCTAAGAAATAATGTTATGTTGGTCCAACAATTTCTTTACCTCCACTCACCCTTACAATGAGTTAAATTGCATTTGTTAAATATATATTACATCACTATAAAGTGTCTTATATTTTAGTATTTATACTTTTTTAGCATTATTAAGTGGCAAGTTTGGTAATAATTCATTGATTTAGAAAGTTTCACATCAACTTTCATTTGTCTACTGATTATATCATTATAAAGTGTCTTATAACGTTATATTAATAAAAACAAATAAATTTATGATGACTACAATGAAAATTAGAAGCATTAGTGATTAATTGCCCACCACCTCCTACCATATTATTGCGTGCCCATCTCTTCTAGAAAAGGAAAAGGCAAGGAAATGTATTTATTATTTATCTATTTTCTTATTTATTTATTTATATTTTAATATTATTGTGTGCCAATACATACACATATGTATTTATATATTAAAAAATGAGTTTCCTAACCAACAAGATAGCCGAATCATTAAAGTGACCATCATAGGTATAATGGATCGAGCTCATTAACCATGCACCTGATATTCTAGTTATGATCAAGGAAATCAGACTAATTAGCCGTGCTTTTGGAGATGACAAGCTATAGAGCTTTTTGCAGCCTAGAAGAAACTTGCAAGTAGCGCCTTCGAAGCTCGTCAATATTCATGGGAGTTTATCTGACTAGGCTTATCAATCTTAAGCTTTCAATTGAGCTCGCTCACATTTTCGTAGTTCATTTACTAAGCTCACATTTATTGGTAGAAACATCCTATCGAGTTTGTTGATAACTACCTGGCTACATCACAGAGCTCAATGAACAACTCTTTGAGACGAAAGGAAGAGAACTCTATTCCATTGTCTTGTTTATATCAATTTATTGGCCATCTTATATACAAGTCAAATATCTTATCAACAATGATTCTAAAATTATGTACATTACAACTTATAATATTGTTTTTTATTTATTCCTTAGACTCTTAAGAGAGAACAAAGGCATTAATGTTGTAAAATTTAGGGCGAAGAAAACACAGAAATCAAGTAAAACCAAAAGAACAAACACATAGATTTAACGAGGTTAAACAAAGATACCTACATCCTCGAGAGCAAGGCGGTGAATTCACTATTTTAGATGAGTTACATACTCATAGTGTTACACATCTATTTATAGATAAAACCCACAAATAAATTTACAAATACTCCCTCGCTCCCCTCAACCCACTAATCCAAGAAACACTTCTTCACTCCAAGAGACACACTTCTTCAGGAGACACACCTCTCAAATCCAAGAGACTCCAAATTCCTTGTATATAAGTCATAAATAACAATTACGGCGTTTAAATATAAGCAAAAAAAAAAAGGGAGAATTGGCGAAAAAGTCTCAATCTCTCTCTTAATAATGACTATGTTTTGTTCCACCAATTTCACTAAATTTGTGCTAGAATTTATGTGTTCACCAATTATAGATGTGATATGTTCTGAAATGATTCAACCATATTATTTAAATCCAAATTTTGATGATAACATTCAAAATTATTTCCAACAAAATTAGATGGCACACAATTTTGAATGCTTCGGTTATGTAATCTTCAACATTAATTTATATACTTGGTTTTATAAGAAGATTAGTTTAGTAACTTCAATCTAATAATAATTAAGACCACAATAAAAATACTATCAATCTTACGTCATCAAAAGACAAACGTAATATTTTCTCTAAAACATGATTAATTTTATAACATATTTTCTCAATTCAACACAACTTACATTCACAATGCATAATTTTAAGGTTATACTTGTAAATATTTAAAAATTTAGTGGCATTTACCTAACAATTCAATTTTATTATTCAATACCATTATCCTATCAAATGACAATATTCACAAAAAATCCAATGTCATATTTTAAATCTCAATTATTTACAAAATATCTTTGATTATATATATAATTATTTTATTGTCTGAATAATTTTTAAAATTATGAAAGTCGAATTAGCCCCTCTTAAGACCGCCACGCACACCTTCTTCTTTCTATGGTGTGTGGAGNATATATATATATATATAATTATTTTATTGTCTGAATAATTTTTAAAATTATGAAATTCGAATTAGCACCTTAAGACCGCCACGCACACCTTCTTCTTTCTATGGTGTGTGGAGCCCACCATCCACTTCACGGGTACCATCCCTTTCCCGCCACTCCTCTCTCTCTATCTCATGGCTACATCGCTTCTTTAAATTCCCTCCGCATCCCCAGCTTCCCTTCTCCACTTGCAAGAATCCCTCTCTCGACCTCTGCTTTCATCAGAAATGCCGCCTGAACAACTAATTTTCCCAAATACAACCCCACAATTGCCCAATCCAGCTAGAAATCGAAGCTCGGATCGATCCCTTCCCTCCGATCTGTCATCCCCTCATCCCCTTTCTCTGCATTTCGTCGACGTCTGCTATCGCGTGAAGCTCACCACCAACAATACTGCCGGTATCCGCCTAACCGCAATCCTTTCATCTCCCCCTCCTCCTTCCGCGCAAGAACGATCAATCCTCGAAGGAATCACAGGCATCGCCGCCGGCGGCGAACTTCTCGCCGTCCTCGGGCCATCCGGCAGCGGGAAATCCACCTTCCTCACTATCCTGGCCGGTCGAAACATCCCTTCCGGCGGATCCATCATCGCCAACGGGCGTAAGGCCACCCGCTCAGTCTTCCGCCGGATCGGATTCGTTCCGCAGGACGATGTCCTGTACCCGCATCTCACCGTTCGCGAAACGCTTACCTATTGCGCGATGCTGAGGCTTCCAGGTGATCGTGTGAGGGAATCGGTGGAAGGGGTCATGGCGGAGTTAGGGTTAAAAGGGTGCGGGGAGACGGTTGTGAAAGGGGTTTCGGGAGGGGAGAGGAAGAGGGTGGCGATTGGGCATGAGATGTTGGTGAATCCGAGTGCGGTGGTGGTGGATGAGCCGACGTCGGGATTGGATTCCACGGCGGCGGGGAGGATGGTGGAGACTTTGGCTGGGATGGCGAGGAAAGGGAGGGCGGTGGTGGCGTCGATTCATCAGCCGGCGAGTAGGGTTTATAGTATGTTTGATTCGGTGATGTTAATGGCGGAAGGGAGATGTATTTATTATGGAAGAGGAAGGGATGCGGTCGACTATTTTGCGTCGATTGGATTTGTCTCAGAGATTTTCGTCAATCCGGCGGATTTCATGCTCGACCTTGCCAATGGTGAGTGTTGAGTTCCAGTATATGCATTTATATATATAAAAAAAAAACTTCATCAAAATAAAATTTAGTAAAAAGAATTTCATCTAGTATATTTTGATCAAAATTTATCCATTAGAAAATCATTAGATTAAATCACAGACGAACATACTGTAAACTTTAATTTAATTTCACTTATAATACATCAATCTAAAAATAAAATCAGCAATTATGAGTGCAATCATTATAAAATTTTAATAAGGATAATATTACCCATATAATTTGTCAACATTGATTACCATGGATACTAAATCAATTAAATATATTTAAAAGTGAGTGTATAAATTGTTTAGATTATTGTTATTTTATTCTATTGCATTATTCTAAAATTAATCTAATGATTTTATGGCATATCATCTTCAAAGAAATAATTGTTTTAAGATATTGAGAACCAAATATTTCTCATATAAGCTTTGAAATTATCATGAAGGAATAGATGACTTGAGCTTATTTGTCAACCCTTTTTCTCTTAAAATAATTTTTAAGATCTTAAGATTCAATCCTGCACATCAAATTAAATTTAGGCACTAAACATTCTAAAGTAAAATTGCAAAATAATTGAACTCTTCATATCCCGATATATATATAGAATTTTTTAATTTCCATGAGCACACACCGTCTAAGGAAGAGTTATCTTAGAGGAGATAGCACTAAAAGTAGAATAGAGATAAGGAAGTAAATGAAAAAAAAAAGTTGGAGATATCTCTTTAGAATTTTATTAATATACAAAAAAAAATGATTATTAGAGTATTATCTCAAAATTTCTCTCCTTTTCTTCCCCTCATTTTTCAGTCATCCTACATTCCATAATCACGCCCTCTAATTGTAGATTTGACTTGTGTGAGATATGTTACATATAATATTACACCACAAATATAAAGTACATAGTGTATAGTGCCTCATAGAATAAAATAAAATAATATGTGTGTTGTACTAGGTTGTCAATCTTTAGTGTGTTTGAGCATACTTTCATCTAGCAGTTAGGTTAGTTGAAAAAGTTGATTTTGATTTTTTATAAGAACTCATGGTTAGATATAGTAAAGGGTCATGGGCTGTTTTGCATGCTGCCCTAATTGGTCAAGTTGATGGGTCGGCCTCCTTGACCGAAGCGGCTGGTAGGACCGGGTGACCTAATCTTGACTCTTCAGGCGAGCGAAATTTGTTTATACGATGATAATAATAATTCCAACAAACACCTCATAATAATAACAATATATATAGAAAAAGTCGAATTTTGAGATGGACGTAGTCATGCCACACGAGAGAAATTTTAAATTAATTAGCCCTTTGACCCCACTAAGGTAGCTTAGGTGAAAAGGATTTACTATATTATCGCGGAAGTCTCGGATTAATTAACTGAAAAAGGTAATTGTTGCTTCAAAAGTATGAATTTATTTAAATCACGTGCTTTATGGTTTATATGTCGTTCTAAAAGATTATAAAGTTAATAACACGCACTTAAGCAGAAAATCAATTTATGGGCATCAGGGTAGTAAATCGCTTTTCTTTTAACCATTTATGATTTGATAAATTTTATGTTTTATGTTCAGCTCAAATGGATTAATTTTAATTTTAATCGTTTTTAGTAATTTGATCCAAGTTAAGAATTTTAGTTGAATATCGAGGAAAACAGATTAAACTTTAAGAATTCCATCTTTAATTATATATTTTTGATATAACTCTAGAGACCCTCAACACTCCACATATTTCCATGCCAACCAATCCAATTTGACTAATTCAAAGCAAGACTCAAACTCGTGACTGCCAGAGTCTTACAAACTACTAATCACACACAAACTAGTCTTATAAAGTTCATAAGATTTATATAATATATAAGCTAAAAAAATTGTGATAGAATATAATGATAAAAACTTTATGAACATGAGATTTAAAGTTATTCCATAATACGCAAATAATTTATTAAAATAGCAAATGGAACAACTTGGTCTCATCATGATTGAATTTTATTTAGGATCCGCTGATCTTAACCACTTTAATCTAAAGAGAAGACACCTGGCCTAGTGCTCATGTAGAGGGGAAGAATGGCCGGCAACCTATTACACACACGTCGCTCGCTCCGCGGCCGATAAAGCCTTTCTGAATAAGCGCTTTCGCTTTGTGTGCACTTTTGTTCTAGCTGCTTTACAAAAGGTTGATGGCCACGGAGGCATTTCCTCGCCCACTACAGCAAAATAATCATACATCATCCACCCTTTCCGATATTCTTTCTTTCTCTTTTGTTTCCATATGACAAAAAAGAAAAAAAAAAGCAAATTGACATTAAAGGGAGAAATTTGAGAACATTCACACACATTCCACCCAATTACTACATATTTACATATACTTTTTACATTTCACACCACCCAAATCTTTCATAAAGTGAAATAAGGCGTCTATATGTAAAAAACNAGGACCGGTTGACCTAATCTTGACTCTTCAGGCGAGCGAAATTTGTTTATACGATGATAATAATAATTCCAAAAAACACCTCATAATAATAATAATATATATAAAAAAAAGTCGAATTTGGAGATGGACGTAGTCATGCCATCACGAGAGAAATTTTAAATTAATTAGCCCTTTGACCCCACTAAGGTAGCTTAGGTGAAAAAGATTTACTATATTATCGCGGAAGTCTCGGATTAATTAACTGAAAAAGGTAATTGTTGCTTCAGAAGTATGAATTTATATAAATCACGTGCTTTATGGTTTATAGGTCGTTCTAAAAGATTATAAAGTTAATAACACGCACTTAAGCAGAAAATCAATTTATGGGCATCAGGGTAGTAAATCGCTTTTCTTTTAACCATTTATGATTT
>JXCR01104312.1:0-60291 GCA_002079205.1 Phalaenopsis hybrid cultivar | reverse complement strand
GAGTTCCGGCCGGCGGCGAGTTGGGGTTGCCGGCATGGGGGAGAGAGGAGGAGCCATGGGAGGCGGGTGTTGGATGGGCTCATGGTGAAGAGTGAAGTGGCGTAGAAGCTTTAATAGTAATTGGGCCGTTGGAATTAGCCCGGCCCGATAAGTTCATTTTTAGTCGTTGGAGCTCATTGATCGTAGATTAACTAGCAAAATATAAATCTATACAATATTTAATGTTAAATATATATTTTTAATAATATTAAATGCAAAAGTTTCATCAAAACTACCTAATATATTAAAGAAATCAAACTAGTGTTATTGATATAAAAGTGAACATTAATTTAAATAAAATAATAATCACAAATATCATATAAAATTTGAAATTATAATACTCTTGTCATTTAAAGGAGAATTTTTTAAGTGTCAACATTTTCTTAAGTTCAAATAAGAAGTTGAACTTCAACTCAATTAAAATATAAAGGTTAATCACTTTAAATGTTTCCTTATAAAGAATATAAAGAATGACATCATTCACAAATTGAGTTGTTTTTACCTTTCATAACAAAATTGTATATCTGAACACAAGCATCGACATATATTACACAACACATGCTTTAATGACGAATTGCAATTTTTCTTCTTTACTTTGGCTTAAAACAATTCATACAATAATATACTTCATCAACCATTTACCATNAGACGAACATACTGTAAACTTTAATTTAATTTCACTTATAATACATCAATCTAAAAATAAAATCAGCAACTATGAGTGCTATCATTATAAAATTTTAATAAGGATAATATTACCCATATAATTTGTCAACATTGATTACCAAGGATATTAAATCAATTAAATATATTTAAAAGTGAGTGTACAAATTGTTTTGATTATTGTTATTTTATTGTTNAATTACGAGTGCTATCATTATAAAATTTTAATAAGGATAATATTACCCATATAATTTGTCAACATTGATTACTATGGATATTAAATCAATTAAATATATTTAAAAGTGTATGTAAATTGTTTTGATTATTGTTATTTTATTGTATTGCATTATTCTAAAATTAATCTAATGATTTTATGGCACATCATCTTCAAAGAAATAATTGTTTAAGATATTGAGAACCAAATAATTCTCATATAAGTTTTGAAATTATCATGAAGGAATAGATGAGTTCAGCTTATTTATCAACCCTTTTTTCCTGAAAATAATTTTTAAGATTTAAGATTCAATTTATGCACATCAAACTTAAATTTAGGCACGAAACATTCTAAAATTAAATTGCAAAATAATTGAACTCTTCATATCCCGATATGCATATAGAAATTTTTAATTTCCATGGGCACACACCGTCTAAGGAAGAGTTATCATTAGAAGGAGAATAGAGATAAGGAAGTAAATGAAAAGAAAAAAATNATTGTTTAAGATATTGAGAACCAAATATTTCTCATATAAGCTTTGAAATTATCATGAAGGAATAGATGACTTCAACTTATTTATCAACCCTTTTTTTCTGAAAATAATTTTCAAGATCTTAAGATTCAATTTCTGCACATCAAACTTAAATTTAGGCACGAAACATTCTAAAATAAAATTGCAAAATAATTGAACTCTTCATATCCCGATACGCATATAGAATTTTTTAATTTCCATGAGCACACACCGTCTAAGGAAGAGTTATCTTAGAGGAGATAGCACTAAAAGGAGAATAGAGATAAGGAATTAAATGAAAAGAAAAAAAAGGTGAAAAGAAAAGTTGGAGATATCTCTTTAGAATTTTATTGATATAAAAAAGAAATGATTATTAGAATATTATCTCAAAATTTCTCTCCTTTTGTTCCTCTCATTTTTCAGTCATCCTACATTCTATAATCACGCGCTCTAATTGTTGATTTGACTTGTGTGAGATATGTTACCNAAAAAAAGGTGAAAAGAAAAGTTGGAGATATCTCTTTAGAATTTTATTGATATAAAAAAGAAATGATTATTATAATATTATCTCAAAATTTCTCTCCTTTTGTTCCTCTCATTTTTCAGTCATCCTACGTTCTATAATCACGCTCTCTAATTGTAGATTTGACATGTTACATATAATATTACACCACAAATATAAAGTACATAGTGTATAGTGCCTCATAGAATAAAATAAAATATTATATGTGTTCTCCTAGGTTGTCAATCTTTAGTGTGTTTGAGCATACTTTCATCTAGCAGTTAGGTTAGTTGAAAAAGTTGATTTTGATTTTTTATAAGAACTCATGGTTAGATCTAGTAAAGGGTCATGGACTGATTTGTATGCTGCCCTAATTGGTCAAGCTGATGGGTCGGCCTCCTTGACCGAAGCGGCTGGTAGGACCGGTNAATAAAATATTATATGTGTTCTCCTAGGTTGTCAATCTTTAGTGTGTTTGAGCATACTTTCATCTAGCAGTTTGGTTAGTTGAAAAAGTTGATTTTGGTTTTTTATAAGAACTCATGGTTAGATCTAGTAAAGGGTCATGGGCTGATTTGTATGCTTCCCTAATTGGTCAAGTTGATGGGTCGGCCTCCTTGACCGAAGCGGCTGGTAGGACCGGTTGACCTAATCTTGACTCTTAAGGCGAGCGAAATTTGTTTATACGATGATAATAATAATTCCGAAAACCACCTCATAATAATAATAATATATAAAAAAAAGTCGAATTTGGACATGGACGTAGTCATGCCATCACGAGAGAAATTTTAAATTAATTAGCCCTTTGACCCCACTAAGGTAGCTTAGGTGAAAAAGATTTACCATATTATCGCGGAAGTCTCGGATTAAATAACTGAAAAAGGTAATTGTTGCTTCAAAAGTATGAATTTGTTTAAATCACGTGCTTTATGGTTTATAGGTCGTTCTAAAATATTATAAAGTTAATAACACGCACTTAAGCAGAAAATCAATTTATGGGCATCAGGGTAGTAAATCGCTTTTCTTTTAACCATTTATGATTTAATAAGTTTTATGTTTTATGTTCAGCTGAAATGGATTAATTTTAATTTTAACCGTTTTTAGTAATTTGATCCAAGTTAAGAATTTTAGTTGAATATCGAGGAAAACAGATTAAACTTTAAAAGGATTTCATCTTTAATTATATATTTTTGATATAACTCTAGAGACCTTCAACACTCCACATATTTTCATGCCAACCAATCCGATGTGACTAATTCAAAGCAAGACTCGAACTAGTGACTGCTAGAGTCTTACAAACTCTACTAATCAATGGCGTTGCACGCGCACACACACACACAAACTAGTCTTATAAAGTTCATAAGATTTTTATAATATATAAGCTAAAAAAATTGTGATAGAATATAATGATCAAAANAACCGTTTTTAGTAATTTGATCCAAGTTAAGAATTTTAGTTGAATATCGAGGAAAACAGATTAAACTTTAAGGATTTCATCTTTAATTATATATTTTTGATGTAACTCTAGGGACCTTCAACACTCCACATATTTTCATGCCATCCGATGTGACTAATTCAAAGCAAGACTCGAACTAGCGACTGCCAGAGTCTTACAAACTCTACTAATCAATGGCGTTGCACACACGCACACACACACAAACTAGTCTTGTAAAGTTCATAAGATTTTTATAATATATAAGCTAAGAAAATTGTGATAGAATATAATGATCAAAGCTTTATGAACATGAGATTTAAAGTTCTTCCATAATACGCAAATAATTTATTAAAATAGCAAATGGAACAACTTGGTCTCATCATGATTGAATTTTATTTAGGATCCGCTGATCTTAACCACTTTAATCTAAAGAGAAGACACCTGGCCTAGTGCTCATGTAGAGGGGAAGAATGGCCGGCAACCTATTACACACACGTCGCTCGCTCCGCGGCCTTTCCGAATAAGCGCTTTCGCTTTGTGTGCACTTTTGTTCTAGCTGCTTTACAAAAGGTTGATGACCACGGAGGCATTTCCTCGCCCACTACAGCAAAATAATCATACATCATCCACCCTTTCCGATATTCTTTCTCTCTTTTGCTTCCATATGATAAAAAGAAAAAAAAAAGCAAATTGACATAAAAGGGAGAAATTTGAGAACATTCACACACATTCCACCCAATTCCTACATATTTACATATACTTTTTACATTTCACACCACCCAAATCTTTCATAAAGTGAAATAAGGCGTCGTATATGTAAAAAAATAAAGCATAGGTGCNCACACACATTCCACCCAATTCCTACATATTTACATATACTTTTTACATTTCACACCACCCAAATCTTTCATAGAGTGAAATAAGGCGTCGTATATGTAAAAAAATGAAGCATAGGTGTTAGAAATGTATGTAAATTTTCCTAAATTAGATATGCAAGTAAATTTTCTTAAATTTGAAATAGTTCAATAGCTTTATCCTTGAACTGTTTTCTAATACTAATTATATTTGATGCAGGAGTAACCAGAACAGATCACCAGGCAGACGCAGCAGACAAGGCTACAGTCAAACAATCTCTCATATCCTCCTACAACAAAGTCTTAGCCCCTAAGGTGAAAGCCTCAGTGAATTCTTCCATCGCTGCCTCAATGGCTTCAGCTGAAGCTTTGAGAATAGGTATTTCACCATCTAATCTAATCACTCAACCTATGTATTTACATATCTCAAACATAAACTATCATATTTACATATATATCATTTGATGCTGCTTCAAACTTATGTGTGAAAAGATGTATTTCAATTTTAAAAAGTGATAATGGTGCTATTTTTGATGCGCATAATTCAAACTCATATCCTGCAATANATTTACATATATATCATTTGATGCTGCTTCAAACTTATGTGTGAAAAGATGTATTTCAATTTTAAAAAGTGACAATGGTGCTATTTTTGATGCGCATAATTCAAACTCATATCCTGCAATGAGAGCTTTCACTGAACTTATGATCATCATCTCAACCAACCAGGAAGCCAAAGGACAGGCAAAAAGGAAACAAAAGACTACTCTACAATCAGCTGGTTCAAACAATTCTCCATACTCCTTCGGCGCAGCCTCAGGGAAAGGCGGCATGAGACCTTCAACTCACTCCGCGTCTTCCAAGTCATGGCTGCCGCATTTCTTGCCGGTTTAATGTGGTGGCACTCAAGCATTCACGACGTGCAGGACCGGCTCGGATTGCTCTTCTTCATCTCCATCTTCTGGGGCGTCTTTGCCTCCTTCAATGCAGTGTTCACTTTCCCTCAGGAAAGGGTGATTGTCAACAAGGAACGCGCATCAGGAATGTATCCCCTCTCGTCATATTTCATGGCTCGGATGGTGGGCGATCTCCCGATGGAGCTCGTTTTGCCCGCCATCTTCGTCCTCATCATCTATTGGATGGCTTCGCTTCGGCCCGAGCTTGGAGCTTTCTTGTTAACCATGGTGGTGATCTTAGGCTATGTGCTTGTGGCGCAGGGCCTAGGGCTGGTGATTGGAGCTGCTATAATGAATGCAAAGCAGGCATCGACAATTGTTACCATAACAATGCTCGCTTTTCTTCTCACTGGAGGATTTTATGTACAGAAAGTTCCAATCTGCATGAAATGGTTGAAATATACATCGTTTACTTTCTATTGCTTCAGGCTATTAATCGGAGTGCAATATAGAGAAGATGAGATTAGTTTCTACAGAGCTTTATCACATAACCATGACATAACTGGCGATAGGGAGGCTGAGGTAGAAGGGCAAGTTAGTGTAATGACAAGCATGGCAGCATTGGTGATCATGTTTTTCGGTTACAGAATTCTGGCTTATGCAGCACTGAGAAGGATCAAAGTATAATGGTGTAATAAAATGCAGGGTTTCTATAATAATGGAATTAGAATCAGAAGAATCACTGGTTTTAAAATTCAATTTTTTTGACCAGAGAATAAAGTTCTGAGCTAATGTTAAAAAGACCAAGGAGTAAACAAGAATGGTTTCTCTCAGATAAGAACTTCTTAATCCAGCCATGAAGGTATGCAATAGGGCAGGTACACTATTTACATTACAGTTTCTAATGCAGTATCTATATAAAGCCACTGTGTAAATATATAAAAAGCTATGGGCTGTGCAGATTATCTGAGACATGGTGGTAGGTAGTTTGATTGAATATGGGAAGCAGAGAAGTAGAATTGTACTTTGAGCTTAGGGAGATGGAAGTAGAGTTATACTTTGAGCTTTTTCCAAAATGTAATACAGAGTAATATTGTAAGCAAGTTTAATGGTTCCCTTGTTCTTTTAGAGACCTTCTCATTTTAACTTCTTTCTCTTATTGCACATAAAAAATCTAATGTCTGCAACAATTAAATATTATGTGCAACACGGTATTTGCTCAGTTGATAGTGACAAACATTGGCCCAAGCTTGCATAGATTTAAGGTGGCATTTACACACATACAATNTCATTTTATCTTCTTTCTCTTATTGCACATCAAAAATCTAATGTCTGCAACAATTAAATATTATGTGCAACACAGTATTTGCTCAGTTGATAGTGACACACATTGGCCCAAGCTTGCATAGATTTAAGGTGGCATTTACTCACATACCACATAATTTTGATGTATTTGCAAATCTAACAGCTAAATATTCATATGTACATGCATTCCACTCAAATCTTTAAGAGAATCAGCACATGAAGCCACCCCGTCAATCTCCCCACCACATTCCCAAACATCCTTCTCCCCAACTCTCCCATCCTCCAGAAACCCATCAATCTTCATTGCTCTGAGAACTCTAACAGCATCACCCAATAAGCAATTGTTGCAGTATATCCTGATAAGCAACCTGTAAAAAACCAAATCAGGAAGAACACCCATCACCAACATTCTCCCAAAGAGAGAATTACACCCAAAAACCTTTCCTTCAATCCCCATCCTCCCCATCAGCGTCGAGAAACTGATCACATCCGGCGAAACCCCCATCTCCGTCATTGCCAGATAAACCTGAAACCCATCATCAACGCTTCGATTGTCACAAACGGTTAAGAGCAGAAAATTCCAAATCTCAACATCGGCCAACACGCCCCTTCGTCCCATTTCCGCCACCAGCTCCTCCGCCTCCTTGACGTCCCCCCGGCGGCAGAACCTGCGTATAAGTCCGGCGAAATGGCGATTCTTAATTCGAAACCCTAGGTTATCGGGTGCAGCGAAGAGGAGCAGGGAACGTGCGAGGCTTAGATGATCGGAGCGGATGATGAAGCCGATGAGAGAGGAGAAAGCGGAGGCGGAGGGAGAGGCGGAGAGAAGCAATCTGGCGGCAGAATCTGGAGGGATACCTGCGGCTAGTGCGGAGGAAGCGAGGGGGAAGAGGAGGGAGGGGCCGGGGCTAAGTCCGGCAACGGGTAGGCGGCGGAGGAGGAGCTCCGTCTCATGAATTCGGCCATGGTGAACAAGGTAGGGGAGGAGGGATACGTAGGTGGGGAGTTCGTGCCGGAAGCCGCGCTGCCGCACAGCGGAAGTGAATAGAGAAAGAACTTGTTTCGGGTTGGAGTTAGGGTCTGCAGTGGCGCGGATGATGCTGGCATTGGAGATTTGTGGAAAACCGCCGCGGCGGCCGGAGTTCCGGCCGGCGGCGAGTTGGGGTTGCCGGCATGGGGGAGAGAGGAGGAGCCATGGGAGGCGGGTGTTGGATGGGCTCATGGTGACGAGTGAAGTGGCGTAGAAGCTTTTATAGTAATTGGGCCGTTGGAATTAGCCCGGCCCGATAAGTTCATTTTTAATCGTTGGAGCTCATTGATCGTAGATTGACTAGCAAAATATAAATCTATACAATAATATTTAATGTTAAATATTTTTTTTAATAATATTAAATGCAAAAGCTCCATCAAAACTACCTAATATATTAAAGAAATTGAACTAGTGTTATTGATATAAGAGTGAACATGAATTTAAATAAAATAATAACCACAAATTTCATTTAAATTTTTAAATTAAAATGAGAACNACCTAATATATTAAAGAAATTGAACTAGTGTTATTGATATAAGAGTGAACATGAATTTAAATAAAATAATAATCACAAATTTCATTTAAATTTTTAAATTAAAATGAGAATTTTTTAAGTGTTGATTGTGTCAACATTTTCTCAAGTTCAAATAAGAAGTTGAACTTCAATTCAATTAAAAGATAAAGGTTTAATGGCAGCGGGTATACCAGTAATCACTTTAAATGTTTTCTTATAAAGAATGACATCATTCACAAATTGAGTTTTCTTTACCTTTCACAACAAAATTGTATCGCTGAACGTTAGCATCGACATATATTACACACCACAGGCTCTAATGGCGGATTCCAATGTTCCTTCTTTACTTTGGCTTAAAACAATTCATACAATAATATACTTCATCAACCATTTACCAACCAAAGTGATGAGACAACTCTCACCTCATCAGCAAAAGTGTCGCTTAAGATCAACAATTATGTAACATAAAGAAAACATAAAAAGGAAAGACCACACATACCATAAATGATATCATGATATATATGATTCAATTTTAACTAAGCATGCATTTATGGGAGAGTATGGACGATTTAAACCACAATATACGTATATATCATCCATAATCATCATATAAAGTTAGAATGAATATTCTGATCATTTCTTTAAACAAGTCCTTCAGAGCAAAAATGAAGAAGATGCTCTATAAATAATCTCACAACCAAACATAGCTTAATTAGGCCTTCTTCTCAGTGCATCAATGAATTCTCAAAGCCTCCATGAACCTTGTTATCAAGTGGGCATTTGAAAGAGTATAGATTTCCTTCAAATACATAAGATCATAAGCTCAAAGATATTTCATATAGCTTCCAAAGCACAATGAGTATAGATTTCCTCCATGAATCTTGTTACCTTAAACCTCACACCAGAATCCATTCATATAGGTAACATTGCTTCTTTGTGGGTGCTTCGAGTATAAGAGTGAGAAAGCATAGAAGTAAAGTTATCATTTTTATTTATTTTAAAGGAATGACTAAAGACTATTATGTGAGCCTCCAATCACCCATATTGTGTCAAACAATTTGATTATCTCCTCGTTAAGATCAACTGTGTCAGAGGGGATTTAAACTCCCGACGTGGGATGACTTATACAATTGATGTCAACCGACATGTTGGGATACGAGAAACACAAAGAAGTAAAGTTATCGTAGATATATACACAAAAATAAGGATTTATGATACATATCCTAAACTAGGGATCTACGAATCTAAAGAAAATTGATCATTTCTCTTCTGTATTGTTTCCTTGCAAAAAAACATGAATTACATTTACACTATAAATAGTGGATTTTTGCAATTAGATATTGCCAAACAATTTTTCCCCTCCAAAGGGGTTTTTATACAAAAAAATTTCTCTTATAAAACCTTTATGTGTGAATAGATTTTATTAGGAGACAGCATAAAACCATCACATCTCAAGAATTGCATAAATCTCTTCTTGCACTTAATAATTTTAATAATATATAGAAAAGTTCATTTATTTACACACATGCCAACAAATTCTCCTATATTTACATATCTAACTCTTTCATATCAAATAAAAATACTACTATTATTAATTTTTCAAAAATAAAATAAGTATTTTCATACCAAATCTTATGCATTTACCATCTCATACCCAAATTCTCGTTTTTCATGGTTGCGAATAGGGCTGTCAAAATGGCTCGTTGTTCATGAACAGCTCATGTTCAGTTCGTCAATAAGCTTGTGTTCGGCTCGTTCTCTAAGTTAACGAGCCCAACACGAATAACATGAACCAATATTTGTTTGTTCGTGTTCGGCTCGTTTGGCTCTAAATACTACTAATCAATTATATATATATCTTTGATGAGTAATATTTTAAAAAAAATTAATGACTGCGAGACTATAAAAAATTATAATCAATTAAAAGTATTAATGAATAAAATAGAATAAAAATTATTAATTTAGATTCAAATGATATTTTAAATTTTACCCAAATCCTTAACTTCTTATGACTATATGATTAGGGCTGTCAAAACGGTTCATTGTTCGTGAACGGCTCATGTTCGGCTCGCTAAGCAAAATAGCCGAACACAAACACATTTTTTGAGCTCGAAATATAAAAAAACCGAACACGAGCTGAGCCTGGGCTCGCTCGTGTTTGGCTCGTTTACACCCCTAGTTGCGAAGTGGTGAAAAGGGTAGGTCATGTGCTTGATTTGTAAAAATGAGAGTTTAGGTGTGCGATGCGTAAATATATAAAAATTAGGTATTGTGTAGGTAAATTCCCCAAAAACAGAAATTCTTTTGGCAAGCATTCCATCCAAATAACACTTTTGATTCTCTTATTATACATTAATTATTGTTTTGGTAGCCCAAATGGTGTTAAATATACCATACTGAAGCTTTCATTGCAGGCGATGATTTTGTTATTGAAGGCATTCCTTGTCTTATATGTATATCTCTTTGGTCAGAGTATTCCTCTCATTAATTCAACGACTAAAAATTATCTTGTTTTTTTCTATAACCCTACACTCGAATTTAGACAAATAGTTCACGAGTTTATAAAAGTGTCAAAATAGTCACGACAATTCTAAAATTGAGCTCCTTAATAGGAAAGATTATTACGTGTGACTGATCACATATCTGGATAACGATTGGATGCGTGCTCACAGAACATAATTGCAAAAATATTTCGTTCGGACGTCTGCACGTCCGGACGACCAACTACCGACCGCCACATCTCCCGTCGATGAGGTGTATGGCGACGTGATGCCCAATGGTTGGTCATCTTGAAACGCGATGTTTGAACGAAATATTTTCTTAAAAAATTGGGACTATTTCAACCTCGATTTAAAGAGTTGGAAGATTATTTTGGCAACTAGAACTGCCCCGGAATTTGGGCATGACTTTACTCAATAAAGTTTTGAATCAGCCCAAATTTTATTCTAAAAAATATGCAGCATTTAAAAATTTATTCGTTTGGAATAAATTTTTAAAACTCTGCTTTTTAGAGAATATCATAAATTATTTTTATAATTTTGTTTGATTCTAATGCTTATTTAAAAGCGTTCAATTGTAACCGTTAACTTGAAAAGTTTTGTTTTTTCTATAATTATTTTGAAACAGCTTTTAAAAAAAAAACACTCGAAAGGGTCGTTTTAATTTCAAACTTTATAGAAATGCCAAAATAATCTTAAATTAGTTCAAAATTGAGCTCTAATTGTACTCAATAAGGATTATTTTAACCCCAATTTAAAGTATCAACGATTATTTTTATACTTCTATAAACTTCGAGACTAAAGCAGTCTGATATAAATGACAAGGGGCTTTATCGAACCGGATATCGAAGCGGAAGAAAGAAAAGTCAGAGGTTAAATGATGCACCAGTTGAACCGAATGATTTAATTAAAACTTAAATATTTTGAGCAATATTTTAAATAAAAAACAAATTAAGGCATCATATATTCTCAAAATTTAATTTTTATATGTTATTGCAGGCCATAAGTCTAAATTAAAAAGCTAATATTAAATAACATTTGAATTAGCCAATCGGCTCTTTAAAAACAAGGCCAGTCATCCAAACTGACCGATTGGCCGGTTCAATCCAGATTTTAATCGGTTTAAACCCAGTTCCATACCGAACCGTTTATGATGACCGGTCTATAATTTTAAAACCATGATAGAGCTTTGAATTAGCCGTAGTATAAAGTTTCCCAATCCTTTCGGGAAGCCATATGTCCTATATCTTCTCGCCTTCTTCCTGTGTCAGCGAAGACAGAGGAGAAAAAGGGAATAAAACAAAGATGAAGGTTTGCTGTTTTTCCTTCTCTTAGTTTCTCTTCCTATTTTCTCAGCTATCTCTTCTCTCCCTCTCTCTCTCTCTCTACAGTTTGCTGTAAACCATAAGAAGCTCTGTGCACTTCTGTTGCTCCTTATCAACTCAGCTCTACTCTGCAGAGCATTGATGGTTCTTCTTCTTCCTCTTCCTCTTACTCTTCTTCTTCTTCTTCTTCTTGTCATGCTTTTGATAAGAGATAAAGGGGCTGTAATCTTAAAGCAGGAAGGGGATGGATGCACAGCTGGTGAGAACTGCGGGAGAGGCCTCCNAGTTCGATGCTGAAGCGTTCATAATGACCGGTCTATAACTTTAAAGCCATAATAGAGCTTTGAATTAGCCGTAGTTTTATTCTCCAAAAAGAGCATATAGTTTCCCAATCCTGTTGGGAAGCCATATGCCCCTTATCTTCTCGCCTTCTTCCCGTTTCAGCGCAGGCGCAGAGAAGACAGGGGAGAAAAAGGGAATAAAACAAAGATGAAGGTTTGCTGCTTTTCCTTCTCTTAATTTCTCTTCCTATTTTCTCAGCTATCTCTTCTCTCTCTCTCTCTCTCTCTACAGTTTGCTGTAAACCATAAGAAGCTCCGTACACTTCTGTTGCTGCTAATCAACTCAGCTCTACTCTGCAAAGCATTGATGGTTCTTCTTCTTCCTCTTCCTCTTACNTACAGTTTGCTGTAAACCATAAGAAGCTCCGTACACTTCTGTTGCTGCTAATCAACTCAGCTCTACTCTGCAGAGCATTGATGGTTCTTCTTCTTCTTCTTCTTCTTCTTCTTGTCATGCTTCTGATAAGAGATAAAGGGGCGGTAATCTTAAAGCAGGAAGGGGATGGATGCACAACTGGTGAGAACTGCGGGAGAGGCCTCTATTGTAGCACTTGCAGCTCTCAGTGCACCAGAGCAATTGCACCTATGGATCCTAAGTTGATGGCAAGGAAAAATTCTCCCTATGTCTTTTTATTTTTTGTAATTATTTTATAGTATAATTATGATCAAATAAAAATATAATTACTATCTAGCTTTTGCAATTTCGTATATTTCAATTTATTCTAAAATCTCAACAATCTTGACCGTAAATCATGACTTACAGTCAGTATGTATTTCGGTGGGCCCCAACTAAATTTTTTTTTTAAAAAAATAAAACTGAAATAATCTTGACNTATTTTATAGTATAATTATGATCAAATAAAAATATAATTACTATCTAGCTTTTGCAATTTCGTATATTTCAACTTATTCTAAAATCTCAACAATCTCCTGAGTTCTGGGAAAAATTATTCCATACGAATTGCGTGCGGTGTCCGATCCTGACCATAAATCACGACTTACAATCAGTATGTATTTCGGTGGGCCCTACCTAAATTTAAAAAAAAAAACTGAAATAATCCTGACCGTAGATCACCGTGATCTACGGTTAGGATCGGATATATGAGTATTTAATCCAATAAAAACAATTAATTTTATCAATTTTTTTAAGAGTCAAAGTTAATTAATATATNTTCCATCAAATAACACTTTTGATTCTCTTATTATACATTAATTATTGTTTTGGTAGCCCAAATGGTGTTAAACAAACCATAGTGAAGCTTTCATTGCAGGCGATGATATTGTTATTGAAGGCATTCCTTGTCTTATATGTATATCTCTTTGGTCAGAGTTTTCCTCACATTAATTCAACGACTAAAAACTATCTTGTTTTTTTCTATAACCCTACACTCGAAATAGTTCACGAGTTTATAAAAGTGTCGAAGTAGTCACGACTATTTTAAAATTGAGCTCCTTAATAGGAAAGATTATTACGTGTGGCTAATCATATATCTGGATAACGCCTGGATGTGTGCTCACAGAACATAACTGTAAAAATATTTCGTTCAGACGTCTGCACGTCCGGACGACCAACTACTGACCGCCACATCTCCCGCCGATGAGGCGTATGACGACGCGGTGCCCGGTGGTTGGCCATCTTGAAACGCTTTATCAGAATGANAGTGTCAAAGTAGTCACGACTATTTTAAAATTGAGCTCCTTAATAGGAAAGATTATTACGTGTGGCTAATCACATATTTGGATAACGGCTGGATGTGTGCTCACAGAACATAATTGTAAAAATATTTCGTTCAGACATCTGCACGTCCGGACGACTAACTACTGACCTCCACATCTCCCGCCGATGAGGTGTATGACAACGTGGTGCCCGGTGGTTGGCCATCTTGAAACGCTGTATCCGAATGGAATATTTTCTTACATAATTCGAACTACTTCAACCTCAATTTAAAGAGTTGAAGGTTATTTTGGCAACTAGAACTGCCCCGGAATTTGGGCATGACTTTACTCAATAAAGCTTTGAATTAGCCCAAATTTTATTCTAAAAACTATGCAGCATTCCAACCACTATTTTAAAACGCACTCTAGTTTATTAGAANACTAGAACTGCCCCGGAATTTGGGCATGACTTTACTCAATAAAGCTTTGAATTAGCCCAAATTTTATTCTAACAACTATGCAGCATTCCAACCACTATTTTAAAACGCACTCTAATTATATTTATAAGCTTATTAGACTGCGTATTCTACTGAAATTTCGGCATCGTTTGGAATAAATTTTTAAAACTCTGTTATTTAAAGAATATCATAAATTATTTTTATAATTTTGTTTGATTCTAATACTTATTTAAAAGCATTCACTTCTAACCGTTAACTTGAAAAGATTTATTTTTTCTATAATTATTTTGAAACAGCTTTTAAAAAAAACACTCGATGATGGGTANTTTTTATAATTTTGTTTGATTCTAATACTTATTTAAAAGCATTCACTTCTAACCGTTAACTTGAAAAGATTTGTTTTTTCTATAATTATTTTAAAACAGCTTTTAAAAAAAATACTCGATGATGGGTCGTTTTAATTTCAAAGTTTATAGAAATGCCAAAATAATCTTAAATTAGTTTAAAATTGAGCTTTAATTGTATTCAATGAGGATTATTTTAGCCCCAATTTAAAGTGTCAATGATTATTTTTACACTTCTATAGACTTCGAGGCTAAAGCAGTCTGATGTAAATGACAAGAGACTTTATTGAACCGGATGTCGAAGCGGAAGAAAGAAAAGTCGAGGTTAAATGGTGCAACTGAAGTTAGACCACNTCAATGATTATTTTTACACTTCTATAGACTTCGAGGCTAAAGCAGTCTGATGTAAATGACAAGAGACTTTATCGAACCGGACGTCGAAGCGGAAGAAAGAAAAGTCGAGGTTAAACGGTGCAACTGAAGTTAGACCAGCAGTTGAACCGAATGATTTATTTAGAGCAATAGTCTAAATAAAAAACAAATTAAGGCATCATATATTCTCAAAATTTAATTTTTATATGTTATTTCAGGCCATAGATCTAAATTAAAAAGCTAAAATTAAATAACATTTGAATTAACCAATTGGCTCTTTAAAAACAAGACCAGTCATTCAAACGGTTTAACCGATTGGCCGGTTCAATCCAGATTTTAATCGGTTTAATCCCAGTTCGATGNAAAATTAAATAACATTTGAATTAACCAATTGGCTCTTTAAAAACAAGACCAGTCATTCAAACGGTTTAACCGTTTGGCCGGTTCAATCCAGATTTTAATCGGTTTAATCCCAGTTCCATACTGAAGCGTTCATAATGACCGGTCTATAACTTTAAAGCCATAATAGAGCTTTGAATTAGCCGTCGTTTTATTCTGCAAAAAGAGTATATAGTTTCCCAATCCTGTTGGGAAGCCATATGTCCCATATCTTCTCGCCTTCTTCCCGTTTCAGCGCAGGCGCAGAGAAGACGGGAGAAAAAGGGAATAAAACAAAGATGAAGGTTTGCTGTTTTTCCTTCTCTTAATTTCTCTTCCTATTTTCTCAGCTATCTCTCCTCTCTCTCTCTCTCTCTCTCTACAGTTTGCTGTAAACCATAAGAAGCTCCGTACACTTCTGTTGCTGCTAATCAACTCAGCTCTACTCTGCAAAGCATTGATGGTTCTTCTTCTTCCTCTTCCTCTTACTCTTCTTCTTCTTCTTCTTCTTCTTCTTGTCATGCTTCTGATAAGAGATAAAGGGGCGGTAATCTTAAAGCAGGAAGGGGATGGATGCACAACTGGTGAGAACTGCGGGAGAGGCCTCTATTGTAGCACTTGCAGCTCTCAGTGCACCAGAGCAATTGCACCTATGGATCCTAAGTTGATGGCAAGGAAAAATTCTCCCATATCTTTTTATTTTTTGTAATTATTTTATAGTATAATTATGATCAAATAAAAATATAATTACNATATATATATATATATATATATATATATATATATATATATTGAGGCTATCCAATTAAAATAATTAAAAGTATTTATATGATGTCGAAATACATCTTAAAAATACTGAAATATTAGTTTAAATAATATTAAAGAGGCTAAAAGGTTTGAGTTTTGATAAGATTTTCTAAATTTATGTTATTAAATATTAATTATTCGTACTGATTAATTTTATAATATTTTTTTAATTAAAGTTAAATAATTATATATTTTATCGCAATAAAAAAAGNTTAATTTTATAATATTTTTTTAATTAAAGTTAAATAATTATATATTTTATCGCAATAAAAAAAGAAAAAAAAAAGATATATTAGTGGATTTAATTAAGAAACACTAATTAATTTTGATTTTTAATTTAGGGAAAAAATTTACCTTTTAACAAATACTCATGGCTAACTACCCACAACTCGTACGCTATTTCTGGAGCAAAACCAGCCTTCGGATCCATCTTGCTTGCACAAACCAATCAGGAGGATTCCATCACCGCCCAACTTAATGTAAGCAAGCCTTTTTCTCTCTTTTATTATTGGGAAATTTGCATAAATACCACCTATTCTTATATATTTACATATCCCATACCCAAAATTTGATATTTACACTTATAAAACATGAGCGTCATGAAAGTATGCATTAAAGGTATATTCCATCTTTTAGTAGCTAGTGATTGTAATATTTTTTAAGTAATATTAAGATACTGAGTGACTCGAACCCGTGACGCCACTTTGGCTCGTTAATTGCCAGAGTTTGTAAGATCACGGGGGGCCACGGGTTCGAGTAATCTAAGAAAATTAATTATAAATATATATTTTAATACATTTGTAAATACATTGNCAACTCGTACGCTATTTCTGGAGCAAAACCAGCCTTCGGATCCATCTTGCTTGCACAAACCAATCAGGAGGACTCCATCACCGCCCAACTTAATGTAAGCAAGCTTTTTCTCTCTTTTATTTTTGGGAAATTTACATAAATACCACACTATTCATATATATTTATATATCTCATACCAAAATTTGATTTTTACACTTATAAAACATGAGCGTCATGAAAGTATGCATTAAAGGTATATTTCATCTTTTAGTAGCTAGTGATTGTGATATTTTCTAAGTAATATTAAGATACTGAGTGACTCGAACCCGTGACGCCACTTTGGCTCGTTAATTGCCAGCGTTTGTAAGATCACGGGGGGCCACGGGTTCGAGTAATCTAAGAAAATTAATTATAAAATAATATTTTAATACATTTGTAAATACATTGGTTCAACAATTTAAAGAGAGTTGGAAGAAAAAAGGAATGAATGGTAGTTTTATAAATACATAAATTTTGGGGGGTATATAAGTTATTATCCTTAAAAAATATTGGATAATATTAATGATTTCCATGAGGATGCAGAATGGCGTGAGAGGTCTGATGGTGGATCTGTATGACTTCCAAAATGATATTTGGCAGTGCCACTCCATTGATGCCACTTGTTTTAACTTCACTGCCTTTGTAAGTCTCTCTCATCATACTTTCTCTCTCTTAATTTGACTTACTAACTAATATATAATTAATTAAAATTAAATTTTTAATTAAATATACTGTAATTGTAATTCTAAGCTGACCAATTTTATAAAAAACTTACGTAATACCACACAATCCTTATGTATTTACACATCTGACCATGGGCTGAACCGGACAATTACTAAATTGCCTAGGTGAGTGAGAAATAATAAACTTTATTATTTACATACATAAATTTTAAATTCCATGAACACCTTNATACATTTGTAAATACATTGGTTCAACAGTTTAAAGAGAATGGGAAGAAAAAAAAAAGGAATGAATGGCAGCTTTATAAATACATAAATTTTGGGGGGTATATAAGTAATTATCCTTAAAAAATATTGGATAATACTAATGGTTTCCATGAGGATGCAGAATGGCGTGAGAGGTCTGATGGTGGATATGTATGACTTCCAAAATGATATTTGGCAGTGCCACTCCATTGACGCCACTTGTTTTAACTTCACCGCCTTTGTAAGTCTCTCTCATCATACTTTCTCTCTCTTAATTTGACTTACTAACTAATATATAATTAATTAAAATTAAATTTTTAATTAAATATACTGTAATTGTAATTCTAAGCTGACCAATTTTATAAAAAACTTGCGTAATACCACACAATCCTTATATATTTACACATCTGACCATGGGCTGAACCGGACAATTACTAAATTGCCTATGTGAGTGAGAAATAATAAACTTTATTATTTACATGCATAAATTTTAAATTCCATGAACACCTAAATTTCATATTTACAAATATAATAATTTTGTTTAATAATTCTATGCAAGAAAAGGTGTGTATTTTACTTCCAAAAAAGAAGTAATAATGATATTTTTATGTGATATGTATGTAAATATGGATGTTTTGGTGTTAGGTAAATATGTAAATGCATAAGAAATCATGTGGTATATATGTAAAATGCCCCTAATTTTATTTCAATTTTTCTTCAGCAACCAGCCATCAATGTTCTAAAAGAGATAGAACGATTCCTGAGAAATAATCCTTCAGAAGTCATCACCATATTCATTGAAGACTATGTGGAGTCTCCTCATGGCTTAACACGAGTGTTCAATGCTTCAGGCTTAGATAAGTACTTCTTCCCCACGTCAGGGATGCCCAAAAATGGCGAAGACTGGCCTTTATTGAGCGAGATGATCAGTAAGAATCAGAGGCTCTTGGTCTTCACTTCGAAGAAGGAGAAGGAATACAAGGAGGGAATAGCTTATCAGTGGAACTACTTGGTTGAAAGCCAGTGTGAGTACAACAACAACAACAATAAGCCTTTTTTCATATTAAGCGAGGTTGCTGGATTGACAAAATATTAAGTCTCTACAATGTATGTTTAGAAAATGGTGTGGATCGCACCACGCCACCTGCACGATGACGTGGTGGGATCCACACTAACATCCTTCTTCGCTACATGAATCTTTTTTCTTCATTGTCCGTACAGCAAGACTAAGTTTCTTTTAGGTCTATCTCTATTTTTCGTAGCATAAATCTGAAACATCTACTCTCCCAATTGGGTTGTCAGATGGTTTGATATTTAATGTGACCAAGCTGTCTAAGATGAATCTTTGTAATCTTGACTGCTTCTAGAGCTACTCCAACCCTTTCACAGATATATTCGTTTTGCATTTTATTTAGAAGTGTAAAGCCACTCATCCACCAGAGCATTCTCATCTAAGCAACACTAGAGTTAATATTTTGCGCCATAAAACATAGTGAGTCTAACCACCAATAAAATTTTCCATTTTAGTATGAGCCGTACTTTTCTATCACACAACAGGTCTTTGATGCATTCCTCCACTGCGACCATCCAACTTGAATTCTATTAATAAAATTCCCCTCATCATTTGAAGAATAGACCCGAGATATCTAAAACATTAGCTCATTTTATTCATTTTGATCAGCCATTTTTAGAACCCATCACTAGACCTATTACTACTAAAATTAAATTTCATCTATCGAGCATTAAATCTATTCCGAAAAAAGATCCTTAGACTCTTAGCGGGTGTTTGACAACATCCATGATTTATGCTCAATAGGAGTTAGTCGTGTTTGATGCAATTATGATTCAGTCCGGTAAATTCAATAGGCATATTTTGGTGACGAAAGAGGACAAGAACGAAGCGACCCGGTAATACGTCTTTCATTCTCATTAAGTCAATTAAATCCGCCTCTCAATCGGATTCACAACTGAGATTTAGTTGAGCGGCTAAGTTTACACTCTTACTTTTTCATGTTTGTCTGAATTTACATTTAAATCCNGGTGACGAAAGAGGACAAGAACGAAGCGACCCGGTAATACGTCTTTCATTCTCATTAAGTCAATTAAATCCGTCTCTCAATCGGATTCACAACTGAGATTTAGTTGAGCGGCTAATTTTACACTCTTACTTTTTCATGTTTGTCTGAATTTACATTTAAATTGAGAAAAAAAATTCAGATGTAAGTTAGTAATAATTGTTTGTGAATGAGCAGATGGAGATGAGGGGATGAATAGCAAGTCAATTAGCAGCAGGGGGGAGTCGTCACCGCTGAACGCGACGTCGAAATCACTTGTTCTGATGAACTTCTTCCCAACGGATCCAAACAGCACCGCTGCCTGCGTTCAAAATTCAGATCCTCTCATTTTGATGCTCCAAAGTTTTCGCAGCTTTTCAGCCAATCGATGGCCTAATTTCATCGCCGTTGATTTTTACATGGTATTCCTATTACAAATTTAGGACTATTAGTAAATAAAAAAACATTTACATATATAGCACCAATTTCTCATGTATTTACATTTCTAAGCCTTATATCTTTCATATCACCTCAAAATATAAAGAATGGCCGGAGGCTATTAGATAAGCCCCGACCACCCTTATTGCGCATAACCATTCGAGTACCAATCCCATAGGCAAGGAAAGATTTGAACTATAAATTAGAGAGAACTTATTAGGAACAAAGCCCATGATCTACCAATTGATCTAAAAACGTGACACATGTATATATATATTAATACTAAATTTACAAATGCAATACCTATAACTTCATTTTATTTTTATAATCAAGTTTTTTAATGATATTATTTTATTTTATTTATTATTTTCTGTAAAATTCAGACGAGTAATGCAGGGGGGGCATATGAGGCAGTAGATATTGCAAATGGTCACATGGTTTGTGGATGTGACAATGTAGCTAATTGCAGNGGGGGGCATATGAGGCAGTAGATATTGCAAATGGTCACATGGTTTGTGGATGTGACAATGTAGCTAATTGCAAGGTAAGTCTTACAGATTATATTTGAATTATGACTACATTATAAAGTAATTTAATCATTGTTCTGTNGGTAAGTCTTACAGATTATATTTGAATTATGACTATATTATAAAGTAATTTAATCATTGTGCTGTTAATTTGCCTTGCAGATCAACTCAACCTTTGGTACATGCGTAAATTCATCAGAAGCCTCGGGAATTACAGTGTATTTCACCTCTGGCTGGTTGCTCATGTTTGCGCTGTTATTCATAAACATATAAATATAAAGATAAAAATGTAATTTCCAAAAAAATGAAAGAAGGTTTGGTTCTATTTGAATGAGCTTAAAGATGGGAAATGAGCACTTAAAAATCATTTACATATCAAATACTTGTACTTTGCTTTTTTACATTTCCACCACCAAAATCTTTTTTATGACATAAAACATATCATTATTTTAAGCGGTGTAATACATCTTTTCATGCATACACGAAAATGATATATTTGTAAAAATTGAAGTTAAATCATCAAATCATATTTTGGTGTACTTTTAGAATATTATGCAAAGAATTGGATGAATGTGTAACAAATGATAAAAAAAAAATTTTAAGTTGGACGCTCGCTAGAGAAATAATGGACACTCGAAATATAGCTGAAATATCTTAGAGAGCTTTCTTAAAATTTACTAGCCTTTAGTTATGATTGATTCAATGTCATACTTAAGAGTGCCTGAGTAGCACAAAGTTAAACTTAAATTAGATCATTTCACGCTCACGCTGGCGTAATATACAATTTAGACGAGATCAAATCCAAACTTGCACTTGAACTCGTGATGGCCGACAACGTTGGTCGACGACAGTCAGTGGCTATTGAGGCCGGTATTTATCATTGTTTTGTCGAGACAGTCAGTATAACTAAAAACTTACGAAAATTGGGGCCCTAAATGATATTGAATTAAATATAGAATGTTTATGACTAAAAATGCATCGAAATTTATGTTAGGTTATAAAAATTTCTTGATGACGAGCTAGTTGCCTCCTATTTTCAGGCGGGTATTGTTTACCCGCCTGAAAATATTGCATTCCAAAAATTCATATTTTGAGGAGTTTTGAGTCATGGAAATCCATGAAGTTTTGATCAAGTTGTCGGTTGAATAGTTGAGGTCCGAAGACAGCTGCGGTGGCGGGCAGCAGTGGCGGCCAGAAGGTGGTGGTAGGCANTTTTGAGTCATGGAAATCCATGAAGTTTTGATCAAGTTGTCGGTTGAATAGTTGAGGTCCGAAGACAGCTGCAGTGGCGGGCAGCAGTGGCGGCCAGAAGGTGGTGGTAGGCGTCTCAATGTATAGGCATGCATTCATGGGTACATGCCCACATCCATACAGACAAATGAGTATAATTATGTATTCAAGGATACCACAAGGTCCACATTCAAGTATGAAGGTGATCGAGGATACAAAAACATGCACAAGAGCAAGCAGGCGCACATGCGTGAGGCAGATCGATTCAGCGGTTAGCCGGCAGCACGACGATGAGGCAGTGGCTAGCACGATGGCGCTATAGAGCAGGGTGGATTGAGTCAGCACGCGAATTGAGAAACGTGTAGTAGGGAGATTGTGGATCCATTTTCGCATGATGGGCCTGCACATGCACGCCTGTGTTCCGTTTTATGAAGCTTAAATCTAAAAATTTGAATTTTGGGGTTCTTTTTCTGAAATTTTGNAATTGAGAAACGTGTAGTAGGGAGATTGTGGAACCATTTTCGCATGATGGGCCTGCACATGCACGCCCGTGTTCCGTTTTATGAAGTTTAAATCTAAAAAATTGAATTTTGGGGTTCTTTTTCTGAAATTTTGCTAATAAATAGCCCGTTCGAGGGAGAGAGAAGTCACATCACCTCACTAATTGATTCCCCCCCATTGCTGGTACCTCCTCTACTTAGGCTGTTGTCGCATTTTCCGACGTAAATTGTCTTCCCTACTAAAGCAGACNTGTGTTGTGAGTGATAAGTGGAGGAGGGAGCATTAGGGTTTATTTATAGGCCTGCTAGGGTTTGTAGTTTGACCATTCATGTGTGGTCCACCAAAAAGTTATTAGGTAGGGGAAATGTTAGAGAAATTTTGGGGTCAAATAAATACAAATTCAGAATAATACACAGAAATTTAATGAGCTTCAACAAAGATATTTATGTCCTAAGGAGTAAAGCGGCTGCTTTCTTTTAACTCCAGAAAATAGTTACATGATACAACATAGAATAGCCTATGGTTACGAACATGTCTATATATAATGGTAGATAAAACTCTGAGTACAATATGTATTTCTCAAATTATCCATATACCGTACTCGGGGCGTTGCCTCCGCATCTCTAACCCACACAACTAAACACCCCTGATTTGTTCTTTCGCTCCGCTCTAATATATGTCTCTTATATGGTATATGAGCCATAACTAACAGGATAAGTTTGTAAATTTAGCTCCAAGGAAGGTGCTCGAAAATTTATTTTAATTCTAACTCTATTTGGCGAGTCAAAATTTTGGATCTAATTTTTCTTCGAGCGAATTTCAAGCCGACCCTAGCTCGACTCAAAATTTGATATTTCACAGCCCTAATGATGTTAGAACTATGAGTTTTACGAATTTAGCTCGAAGATTATTAATCGCTCAAAAATAGATTCGAAGTTTGACTCTGATAGAGATTGAATCAAAACAAACATAAACGAGACACCTTACAAGATAAAATTTTGGATCAAATTTTTTTTTAAGCCGACCCAGCTCACCCTTGAAATTGGATCATTGACAACGCTAACTGCAAACTTCCCACACATCCATTTTATTATATTTTGATTGTATTTACTGTATCAATACAATCAATATAATCAAAATACAATAAAATCAACGTATAAGTACTCCACAGCTAATAATTTCTTGAGGACCGCAAGTTTATGCATGTGGTGGTAAGAAGAAGTACAGTGATTTTCGTGAAGGCATTAATGGTGATAGACATAGAGCCCACCTTGGTGTACTGAAATGAGTGGCGTCAGAAACAATGGTGAAAGATGGCTGTGANAATCCATTCATATAGGTAACATTGCTTCTTTGTGGGTGCTTCGAGTATAAGAGTGAGAAAGCATAGAAGTAAGGTTATCATTTTTATTTATTTATTTATTTATTTTAAAGGAATGGCTAGAGGCTATTATGTGAGCCTCCAATCACCCATATTGTGTCTAACAATTTGATTACCTCCTCTTTAAGATCAACTGTGTCAGAGGGGATTTAAACTCCTCACCTGGGATGCCTTATACAATTGATGTCAACCGACATGTTGGGATACGAGAAACGCAAAGAAGTAAAGTTATCGTAGATATATACACAAAAAATAATGATTTATGATACATATCCTAAAATAGGGATCTATGAATCTAAATAAAATTGATCATTTCTCTTCTATATTGTTTCCTTGCAAAAAACATGAATTACATTTACACTATAAATAGTGGATTTTTGCAATTAGATATTGCCAAATAATTTTTCCCCTCCAAAGGGGATAAAAATTTTTCTCTTATAAAACCTTTATGTGTGAATAGATTTTATTAGGAGACAGCATAAAACCATCACATCTCAAGAATTGCATAAATCTCTTCTTGCACATAATAATTTTAATAATGTATAGAAAAGTTCACTTATTTACACACATGCCAACAAATTCTCCTATATTTACATATCTAACACTTAAGCTTTTAATTTTTATATTTGTATCACTCAACTCTTTCATATCAAATAAAAATACTACTATTATTAATTTTTCAAAAATAAAATAAGTATTTTCATACCAAATCTTGTGCATTTACCATCTCATAACCAAACCCTCGTTTTTCATGGTTGCGAATAGGGCTGTCAAAACGGCTCGTTGTTCATNCAGTGATTTTCGTGAAGGCATTAATGGTGATAGATATAGAGCCCACCTTGGTGTACTAAAATGAGTGGCGTCAGAAACTATGGTGAAAGATGGCTGTGATGGTGCTTCCAGTTCATGAGGATGGATGGCTGTGGGTGGTGAAGGCAACGCAGCCATGATCAACAGCCACAGATTGTTGTTAGGCAAGTTGTGTCAGATGGCAAACCTACACGTGAACTTTGATATGGCTGATTCTAATTAATGCGCAGCACGGAAAGAACCTTGTAAGTTATTAACGTTAATCATACAAATGAAACGTTCATCATATATATGTCATGCGATTGGATGTGTTGCCCTATTTGCATGCAATTGCTGAAGAGGAACTGCAAAGAGCAGTCATATACATATAGGGTTGTCAAAACGGCTTGTTGTTCGCGAATAATTCGTGTTCGGCTCATTAAAAAGCTCGTGTTTGACATGTCCCCTAAGTTAATGAGCCGAACACGAATAACATGTACAAATATTTGTTCGTTCGTGTTCGGCTCATTTTGGTTCGAAATACTACTAATCAATTATATATATATAAAGTAATATTTTTTAAAAAATTAATGACCGCGAGACTATAAAAATTTATAATCAATTAAAGTATTAATGAAGAAAATAGAATAAAAAATATTAATTTAGATTAAAATGATGTTTTAAATCNCTGTGGGTGGTGAAGGCAACGCAGCCATGATCAACAGCCACAGATTGTTGTTAGGCAAGTTGTGTCAGATGGTAAGCCTGCACGTGAATTTTGATATGGCTGATCTTAATTAATGCGCAGCACGGAAAAAACCTTGTAAGTTATTAACGTTAATCATACAAATGAAAAGTTAGCATATACATGTTATGCGATTGGATGTGTTGCCCTATTTGCATGCAATTGCTGAAGAGGAACTGCAAATAGCTGCAATATATATACAAAATAAAGAACTGCTCTTTGCATATGGGCACCTCATACAGAGATGCATGCGGTGTCTGATCTACACTGTAGATCATGGTGATCTACGGTGAGGAAGTATTTCGGTGGGCCCCATTTTAAATTATTTTTTTTAAAAAAAATTTGATTGCATTCTCACCGTAGATCACCGTGATCTACGGTGTAGATCGACACCGCATGTAGAGATGCAGTGTCCGTATGTAATAATTTTTCGGTCCGCCAAGCGTGCGAAACTCTCGTGTCAGAGAAATGCATCGCACGTGTAGCATTGTTCTGAGTCTCTGTTAGTCTGCCTTTCACAATTGTAAAATGCAATTGGTTATAGCATGTCGGGTGCAATTTGAACTCTGCTAAATTGTGATGAAGTGCAAAAAAGATAAGTTTCAGGTATTCATTTGCAAAGCTTGCATGGAAAAAGGGGAGCTTATTTCTGTGATAGAAAGGCAAAATGTGTGTTCTTATTACACCCGTATGCTTAGCGAGCATAACATGAATTATTAGTGAATAAATAATCATTTTGATAACTCTAAATATAGAGTTGTAGGATGTTTTGAAATTTAAATTTAACTCTTATTGTTTATATTAAAACATCATTAAAATATAATTTTATATATTTTTATTCATTTTTTTAAATTAATAATTTTAATTGATTATAAATGTTTTTAGCCTTGTGATAAATTAAATTTTTTTAAAATATTGTTCATCAATGTATATATATATAATATATAGATAATTGATGAGTTGTATTTCTAGTCAAAATTAGCCGAACATGAACGAACAAATTTTTCTTTGAGTTCAATTCGTTTATATATCGATCACCAAAAAATGTTCGTGTTCGGCACATTAACTTAGCGAATGAATCAAACACAAGCTTCTTAACGAGTTGTTCGTGAACAACGAACCGTTTTAACCGCCGTACATGTAGTCTCTTCAGCAATGGAGGCACAACATATCAAAAGAAGAATAAAAAAAAAAAAGGCTGTTTTGAAATTTCTTAAATAAGAATGATATATTTGGAAAAAAAATTTAAAAAAAAAGGGTAAAACTGGTATAATTAAATTTATTGTTTTTTTAATTATTTTTTAAAATAAAAAGTAAATAAAAAAAACGATTTTGTTTATTTCAACCAAAAAACGTAGTATTTTTTTGATATTTTTAGGAAAGTTAACATTAAGTACGATCCATGCATGTTTTCAATTAAGTAATTTAGAAATTCAGTCTAAAATTGCTAATTAGTTGTAAGAAGATTTTAATTGATAATTTTGTAGACTTATTTTATTAATAATATAACATTTAATTAGTTAATTACATGCATAAATTAGAAAAAAAATTTCTTCTGATATATGTGCTAAATTAAATTTTTTTATTTATTTATTTTATTACAAATATGTCCTTTAACTAGTTATAAGGAAGCTAGCCAAAAAAGTTACCAACTCTCAAGCCATTTTTTCTCTTCTCGGCTCCGACAAATACGTCTCAAACAGAAATAACCAATTATAAAGGGTTTTAAGACAAACATATAACTGGCCAGGTCGTGACACTAACCAAAAATCTTATGTGTTAAATAAAGATTAATTAAAAACAGTAATACATTCAAGTGTTCTTTACTTCTAAATTATTTTTTATAAGATGCACGCACGTTTAAGAAAATCATGCCATATGAATATTTTCGAGAGTTACTTATTTTGAATTCACCCAAATCCAGAGATTATTGAAGTTATGATCTCATTCCCTTGACCTTCCTTACTCTATCCTCATCATTAAAGCAAAATCACAATTGTTAGGGTTCTTGCATCACTGTGATTGTATAGCCCTAAGTTAGCTTGCTAAGTTACCCTACTGATCCACCAAGTACTCGTTTCCACTCAGCTCGGGTGACGAAGCTCTCCTCGCAAGGAGTTTTCTGGCGCAGGCGCAACACCACACTTCGCTCTTCTTCTCTGTTTCTCGGACCAAGACGGTGACTGAGAAAGAAAATGCGAGAGGAAGGAGGAAAGAAATTGAAGAAGAGGAAGAAAAAGAATGGAGAAGCCAACTTTCTGAAACTCTCCAAACACTCCTATAATCGCTCCTCAGGTTCTTCGTCTCACCCCTCAGTTTCTCCGACCATAACGATGATCGAGAAAGAAAATGTGAAAGGAAGAAGAAAGAAACGGAGAAGAGAAAGAAGAATAAGGGTGAAGAAGCTCTCAATAACTCTCCAAAACTCTCCCCCAGCTCTTTGTGATCGTTCCTGACTCTCCCCAAGTGAAATGAGCGCGATCTTTCCAATTCTCCCCCACATGAAAGATATTCTTTGGGTGCAAAGGTTTGTATGACCATCGGCCTCTTTTGGCAAGCACTCAGATTAGCTCAAAGGCTACTTTTGGCCTAGGTCCAGTCCAATGGCTTATCTCGGTGGATGGAAGGCATCCTGTTGAGAGTTTTAGAGCAAATAAACCCAAGAATCAACACAAATTCAGAAAAAAAACACAGAGATTAAACGAGGTTCAGTAAGGATGCCTATGTCTTCAGGAGCAAAGTAGTGGCTTTGTTTTGCTCATCTCATACATGTCTAGCACTCTCTTAATATAGCCTCATTGAGATAAACATAATCATCTTGAGTCTTTATATCGATGAATCTTCATTCTAAGAATCTTCTTTGTAGGACTCAAATGTTTCATGTCAAATTCCTGGCTCAGTAAAGCTTCCAAACTAAGGACATCATGTATATTCTTTGCAACAATCAGAATATCGTCAACATATATTAATAAAAAATAATAGAACCATCATCAAGGCTCTTAACATAGACACAACAATCATACTCACATCGCTTGTGGCCAATCTGAATCATGTAGGAGTCAAACCGCTTATACCATTGTCTTGGAGACTTTTTCAACCCATACAACATTTTATTTAATCTACAAACTGGATTCTCCTATTTGTTGACTAAACCCTTCTGGCTACTCCATGTAAATCTGTTTCTCTAGATCACCATGTAAGAATGCAATTTTAGCATTCATCTACTCCATATGCAAATCCTAAATGGTTACTAATGCAAGCAATGTCATGATTGAAGTATGTCTGACCACAGGAGAAAAGATTTCATCATAATATATCATCTTCTGCTGTGAAAAAAACCCTTTGCTACCAATCGAGCTTTGAACTTTTTCCCTTCTTTTTCTGATACAGCTACTTTCCTTTTGTACACCCATTTGCACCCAATAGCCTTCTTTCCCTCGGGAACCTAAATTAGCTTCCATGTGTGATTTTTCTATAAAGAATCAATCTAGTTGACCATTGCACTGATTGATTTCTCTTTCTCCTAATTGGTGATAGCTCCCTGAAAAGTGGTTGGATCATCACTACTGAAGAGAAGTGCACAAGAGACCAAGTCTTCATAACTCAATCTACTTGGAAGCCTTACATTTGTGTATATCTGCCTATCTCTGACTAGATTATAATTTTATAAGTCATTTGTATTGGAATCAACATGTGTTGGATTTGAACTTTCAACTCTCTCAGTTGTTTCTATATGTTGTTCTAAATCTATTTGCATTGTATCTGAACTAACTATTCTCTAGCACATTATCTTGATTCTGTGCAACATAGACTGCTCATCAAAAATGACATCCTACTAATCACCATCATCTTTGCAATAAGATCCCAAAACTTGTATCATTTGACACCTTTCTTGTAGCCCAGAAAAATGCACTTCTTGGATTTTAGATCAAGTTTTGATATTTCATCTCCAGGTACATGCACATAGGCAGGACAACCAAAAATTCATGAGTGATCAAGCTTAACTGGATTACCTGTCCATACCTCTTATGCAAATTTGTCACCCAATGATGCCCGAGATGATCTATTGACGATGTAGCATGTCATTCTCACAGACTCTGCTCAGAAACTTTTAGGAAGTCTTGCATTTAGTCTCAAACATATTGCCCTTCAGTTAATTATATGTTCATCCTTTCTATAACATCATTCTGTTGTGGTGTCTTGCGCACTGAAAAATGCTTTTGAATCCCATGCTCCTCACAATATTTTTGAAACTGCGAATCTATGTACTTTGTGCCATTATCAAACCTAAAACACTTGACCTTTCTATCAGTTCGATTCTCCACCTCAATTTTCCATATCTTGAATTTGGAGAATACTTTAAATTTCTGCTTCAAGAAATACAACCAAATTTTTTTAGAGAAACCATCAATAAAAGTAACAAAATACAATGATCCTCCCAATGACAATTCTCTGGTAGGGCCTCATACATCAGAATGCACATAATCAAGAATCCCTTCAGTTTTGTACTTTATACTCATGAAACTGATTCTAGTTTGTTTTCCAAGAACACAAAACTTACAAAAATTGAGCTTGCAGCTTTTCACACCTGCAACAGATTTCTTTTATGCAATTCTGTCATCCCATGTTATTAAGATGACCAAGACGCATGTGTCATCGTTTTGTATTGTCACCATCTGACTCCACAAAATGAACTCCATCAACAACAATACTCCCTAACAGTTTGTAGATATTCCCTCCAGTTAACTTTTGTTCATCACAGTCAGCGCAGCCTTTAACAATTCTGATGGTTTCCCTATCCTCATCTATTTTAGGAATAAAACTATTTCTATGTAAAGTGTCAAAGGAAATCAAATTCTTCTTTAAATCTAGAATATGTTTGACATCACATAATGTTCTAACAGTGCCACCATATATTTTAATCCTGACTTCACTAATATCAACAATATTGCAACATCTATCATCACCTAAAAAGAAAGAGTCAGAATTAAATAACCTGTATGAAGTAAACCACTCCTTGTTAGGTGTTATGTGATAAGAACATCCTTAATCAAGAATCCATGCATCCATGAACTGAGTTGATGAAACTGAAAGCATATCACAATCACTGCAATCTGAATTGTCACTCTGCACCACATTTACAAACTTTGATGAAGTATCACGTTTCTCATTAGTCTACTTCTTGAGCTTTAGACAATCTCTCTTCATATGACCCAGTTCATTGCACTTGTAGCAATAAATCTTCTTTCAGTCTTTGGACTTTGATCTGGAATTTCGTTTTCCATAACCCTCTTTCTCTTGCTTCCTTTCACGATCCCAATTACCCTTAACATATAAACTATCACCATGAGAGATTTTCCTTGTATTCTGCTTCTTCTGGTTATGAGCTAACAATGTTGTAATAATCTCATCAACTTTCATTATTTCTTTCTCATATGTAAAAGTAGTCACCATGTGTTCATAAGAGGAAGGCAATGAATATAACATAATCTTTGCTCGGGCTTTATCATCAATACTCACATCAACTCGTGATAAATCTGTGATTATTTGATTGAAGACATTCACATGATGCGCCAGATCAGAGTCTTCTTACATCTTCAGCTCATACAACTTTTGTTTCAGATACAATTTATTTGTTAGAGATTTGGACATAAAATGAGTTTCCAATTTCTTTCATATATCTCCTGGAGATTTTAGATTCATTATGTGAAACATAACCTCATCTATAAGATATAAAAGTATGGTTATTGTCGCTTATTGTTGTAATTCTTTCCAATCTTCATCCTCCATGGTTTCTGATTTTGTTGCTCGCAAAGCCTTCAATATCTCTTGCTGTGTCAACAAATCTTTCACTCTTAATTGTCACAATCCGAAGTTACTAGTTCCATCAAACTTCACGACTTTGAATTTTGCACTAGACATTTTCATAAAAAAATTACTCTTGCCGCAAACTTTTTCTGAGAATTCCTCTGCCTCAGTTGCCAAATTGCTCGCCCAAATTCCTTCATAGAAAATCCTTTGTCGAACAATCGCGTGGTCACCGAACTGAACCTGCACTGAAAAATCTCGTCACGGTCGTCTGAAGCCTTTGTCTTTGACTTTCCTGGGTGGAACCAATGGAGCCCTCATCGAACTTCTCTGCGGAATTCGCCTAATGTCGCGATTCACAAATTCACGTGCTCTTTCTCCGTTGTTGGGTCACCCTAGCAAAATTATTCTGCCAAATCGTTGAATCCTTCTTCCTTCTCGCGCCAATCTCTTTTGCCTTAAAATCTCACTCTGATACCACTTGTTGAGAGTTTTAGAGCAAAGAAACGCAAGAATCGACATAAATTCAGAAAGAAAAAACAGAGATTTAACGAGGTTCGTAAAATATGTCTACATCATCGGAAGCAGAGCAACGTCTTTTTCTTCAATTCCCAAAAAAGAGTACAAGANTATATATATATATATATATATATATATCTTTGATGAGTATTTTTTTTAAAATTTAATTGAGTACAAGGCTACAAAGATTAATAATCAATTAAAAGTACTAATAAAGAAAATAGAATAGAAATTATTAATTTAGATTCAAATGATGTTTTAAATCTTGCTTCAATTATTAACATCTTATGACTACGTGATTAGGGTTGTCAAAACGACTCTTTGTTCGTGAACGGCTCGTGTTTGGCTTGCTAAGCAAACGAGCTGAACACGAACACACTTTTTGAGCTCGAAATATAAACGAGCCGAACATGAACTGAGCCTGAACTCGCTCGTGTGCGGCTTATTTACACCCCCTAGATACAAAATAACTGGTTGAGGTTACTATTCTGCCGATGAAAGCAAGCATCATAATTCACGTGCAGAGCTGGTCCGCCAAGCATGCGGAACTCCCGTGTCAGACGAATGCATCGCACGTGCAGTATTGTTCTGCATCTCTGTTTGTCTGCCTTTCACAACTGTAAAATGCAATTTGTTATAGCTTGCCAGGTGCAATTTGAACCACGCTAAATTGTGCTGAAATGCAAAAAAGATAAGTTTCTGATATAAGCTTCCATGGAAAAAGGGGAGCTTATTTCTGTGATAGGAAGGCAAAAAGTGTGTTCTTATTACAGCCGTATGTTTAGCGAGCAGAACACGAATTATTTACGAATAAATAATCATTTTGACAACTCTAAATATACAGTTGTAGGATGTTAAAGATTTGGGTAAAATTTAACTCTTATTGTTTATATTAAAATATCATTAAAATATAATTTAATATATTTTTATTCAAATTTTTTTAATTAATAATTTTAATTGATTATAAATGTTTTTAGCCTTGTGATAAATTAATTTTTTTTTAAATATTGTTCATCAATATATATATAGATAATTGATGAGTTGTATTTCTAGTCAAAATTAGCCGAACATGAACAAACAAATCTTTGCTTATGTTCAGTTCGTTTATATATTGATCACAAAAAAAATAATCGTGTTCGGCTCATTAACTTAACGAATGAATCAAACACGAGCTGTTCGTGAACAACGAACCGTTTTGACAGCCGTAGATGTAATCTCTTCAGCAATGGAAGCACAACATATCAAAAGAAGAATTAAAAAAAAAAAAGGCTGTTTTGAAATTTCTTCAATAAGAATGATATATTTGGAAAAAAAATTAAAAAAAAAGGTAAAACTGGTATAATAAAATTTATTGCTTTTTAATTATTTTTAAAAATAAAAAGTATAAAAAAAACGATTTTGTTTATTTCAACCAAAAAACGTAGTATTTTTTTGATATTTTTTAGGAAAGTTAACATTAAGTACGATCCATGCATGTTTTTAATTAAGTAATTTAGAAATTCAGTCTAAAATTGCTAATTAGTTGTAAGAGAAATTTAATTTATAATTTTGTAGACTTATTTTATTAATAATATGCCATTTAATTAGTTAATTACAAGCATAAATTAGAAAAAAAAATTATTCTGNATATATATATATATATATATATATATATATAGATAATTGATGAGTTGTGTTTCTAATCAAAATTAGCCGAACATGAACGCACAAATCTTTGTTTGTGTTCAATTCGTTTATATATCGATCACAAAAAAATATTCGTGTTCGACTCGTTAACTAGCGAATGAATCAAACACGAGCTTCTTAACGAGTTGTTCGCGAACAACGAACCGTTTTGACAGTCGTACATGTAGTCTTTTCATTAACTAATTATTTTTTAAAATAAAAATAAAAAAAAAAAACAATTTTGTTTATTTCAACCAAAAAACGTAGTATTTTTTTGATATTTTTAGGAAAGTTAACATTAAGTACGATCCATGCATGTTTTTAATTAAGTAATTTAGAAATTCAGTCTAAAATTGCTAATTAGTTGTAAGAAAATTTTAATTTATAATTTTGTAGACTTATTTTATCACCAATATGCTAATTAATTAATTAATTACATGCATAAATTAGAAAAAATAATTATTCTGATATATGTGCTAAATTAAATTTATTTTATATTTATTTTATTACAAATATGTCCTTTAACTAGTTATAAGGAAGCTAGCCAAAAAAGTTACCAACTCTCAAGCCATTTTTGCTCTTCTCGGCTATGACAAATACTTCACAAACAGAAATAACCAATTATAGAGGGTTTTAAGACAAAAATATAACCGGTNGTTATAAGGAAGCTAGCCAAAAAAGTTACCAACTCTCAAGCCATTTTTGCTCTTCTCGGCTATGACAAATACGTCACAAACAGAAATAACCAATTATAGAGGGTTTTAAGACAAAAATATAACCGGCCAGGTCGTGACACTAACCAAAAATCTTATGTGTTAAATAATGATTAATTAAAAACAATAATACATTCAAGTGTTTTTTACTTCTAAATTAGTTTTTATAAGCTGCGTGTGCATTTAAAAAAAATCATGCCATATGAAAATTTTCGAGGGTTATTTATTTTGAATTCACCCAAATCCGGGGATTGTTGAAGCCATGATCTCATTACCTTGACCTTCCTTACTCTATCCTCATCATTAAAGTNAAATCCGGGGATTGTTGAAGCCATGATCTCATTACCTTGACCTTCCTTACTCTATCCTCATCATTAAAGTAATCACAATTGTTAGGGTTCTTGCATCACTGTGATTGTATAACCCTAAGTTAGCTTGCTAAGTTGGCATGCTAAGTTACCCTACTAATCCGCTAAGTACCGGCCTCCACTCAGCTCAGGTGACGAAGCTCTCCTCGCAAAGAGTTTTCCGGCGCCGGAGAAACACCACACTTTGCTCTTCGTCTCTGTTTCTCGGACCAAGACGGTGACTAAGAAAGAAAATGCAAGAGGAAGAAGAAGGAAAGAAAATGAAGAAGAGGAAGAAGAATAATGGAGAAGCCAACTTTCTGAAACTCTCCAAACACTCCTAATAGCTCCTCAGGTTCTCCGTCTCACCCCTCAGTTTCTCCAACCATAACCGTGATCGAGAAAGAAAATGTGAGAGGAAGAAGAAAGAAACAAAGAAGAGAAAGAAAAAGAAGTGTGAAGAAGCTCTCCAAAACTCTCCCCTAACTCTTTGTAATCGTTCATGGCTCTCCCCAAATGAAATGCGCGGGATCCTTCCAATTCTCCCCCGCATGAAGGATATTCTTTGGGTGGAAAGATTTGTATGACCACTCACCTCTTTTAGCAAGAACCCAGATTAGCTCAGAGGCTATTTTTGGCCTAGGTCCGTCCAATGGCTTATCTCGGTGGTCGGAAGGCGTCCTGTTGAGAATTTTAGGGCAAAGAAACACAAGAATCGATACAAATCCAGAAACAAAACACAGAGATTAAATGAGGTTCGACAAGATGCCTACGTCCCCGGGAGCAGAGCAGCGACTTTGCTTTGCTCATCTCAAACCTGTCTAGCACTTTCTCAACATAGCCTCGTTGAGATAAACATAATCTTATTGAGTCTCTATCTCGATGAATCTTCATTCCAATAATTTTCTTTATAGGACCCGTCTTTTATGTCAAATTCCTGGCTCAATAAAACTTTCAAACCAAGGACACCATACATATTTTTTGCAGCAATCAGGATATCATCAACATATAGTAACAAAAAAAATAAGAGAACCATCATCAAGACTCTCAACATAGACACAACAATCATACTTTCATCACTTGTAGTCAATCTGAATCATATAGGAGTCGAACCACTTGTACCATTGTCTTAGAAACTTTTTCAACCTAAACAACGATTTCTTTAATCTACAAACCGGATTCTTCTATCCAGGTTGAGTGAACACTTTTGGCTGCTCCATGTAAATCTGCTCATCTAGATCATCATGAAAGAATGCAGTTTTAGCATTCATCTGCTACAGATGCAAATCTCAAATTGTTACTGATGCAAACACTGCCCTGATTGAAGTATGTCTGATCATAGGAGAAAATATTTCATCACAATCTATCATCTTTTGCAGTGAAAAACCCTTTGCTACTAATCGAGCCTTAAACTTTTTTCTTTCTTTTTTTGATACTGTTGATTTTCTTTTGTACACTCATTTGCACCCAATAGCCTTCTTTCTCTCAGGAAACTGAACTATCTCCCATGTGTGATTTTTCTGCAAAGAATCTATCTCCTCGACCATTGCACCCATCAATTTCTCTTTCTTCTGGCTGGTGATAGCTCCTTGAAAAGTGGTTGAATCATCACTGCTGATGAGAAGTGCACAAGAGACCAAATATTGATAACCCAATCTGCTTGGAGGCCTTACATTAGTGCATCTTTGCCTATCTCTTGCTAAATTGTAATTTTTTAAGTCATCTATATTGAAATCACCAGGTGCTGGATTTGAACTTTCAACTCTCTCAGTTGTTTTTGGATGTTGTACTAAATCCATTTGCACTGTATCTAAACTGGAACTATTCTCTGACACCTTGTATTGATTTTGCTGCAACATGGACTGCTCATAAAAAATGACATCCTACTGATCATCAACATCTTTGCAATAAGATCCCAAAACTTGTATCATTTGACACTTTTCTTGTAGCCCAGCAAGAAGCACTTCATGGATTTTAGATCAAGTTTTGATCTTTCATCTCAAGGTACATGCACATAAACATGACAACCAAAAATTTGTGAGTGATCAAACTTAATTGGATTACCTGCCCAAACCTCTTATGCAACTTTGCCACCCAATGATGCCCGATGTGATCTATTGACGAGGTAGCATGCCATACTCACAGTCTCTGCCAAGAAATTTTTAGAAAGTCTTGCATTCAGTCTCAAGCATATTGCCCTTTCAGTTAATGATATGTTCATGCTTTCTATAACGTCACAAAAATACAATGATCCTCCTAATGACGATTCTCTGGTAGGGCCTCATACATCAAAATACACATAATCAAGAATCCCTTCAGTTTTATACTTTATACTAATGAAACTGACTCTAGTTTGTTTTCCAAGAGCACAAAACTTACAAAAATTGAGCTTGCAACTTTTCACACCTGCAATAGATTTCTTTTATGTAATTCTGTCATCCCACGTCACTAAGATGACCAAGACGCATGAGTCATAATTTTATATTGTCACCATCTGACACCACAAAATGAACTCCATCAACAACAGTGCTCCCCAATAGTTTGTAGATATTTCCTGCAGTTAACTTTCCGTTCATCACAGTAAGCGCAGCCTTAAGAATTCTGATGGTTTCCCTATCCACATATATTTTAGGAATAAAATCATTTCTATGTAAAGTGTCAAATGAAATCAAATTCTTCTTCAAATCTGGAATATGTCTGACATCACAGAATGTTCTAACAGTGTCATCATATATTTTAATCCTGACTACACCAATATAAATAATATTGCAACATCTATCATCATCTAAATAGAAAGAGTCAAAATTAAATGACTTGTATGAAGTAAACCACTCATTGTTAGGTGTTATGTGATAAGAACATCCTGAATCAAGAATCCATGCATCCATGAACTGAGTTGATGAAACTGAAAGCATATCACAATCACTGCAATCTGAATTGTCACTCTGCACCAGATTTACAGACTTCGATGAAACATCACGTTTTTCATTAGTCTACTTCTTGAGCTTTGGACAATCTCTCTTCATATGACCTGACTCCTTGCACTTGTAGCAATAAATCGTCTTTCGGTCTTTGGACTTTGATATGGAATTACATTTTCCATTACCCTCTTTCTCTTGCTTCCTTTCACGATCTCAATTACCTTTAACATATAAACTATCACCATGAGAGATTTTCCCTGCATTCTGCTTCTGCTGGTTGTGTGCCAACAATGTTGCAATAATCTCATCAACTATGATTGTTTCTTTCTCATATGTAAAAGTAGTCACCAGGTATTCATAAGAGGAAGACAATGAACACAACATAATCATTACTCGGGCTTTATCATCAATACTCACATCAAGTCGTGATAAATTTGTGATTATTTAATTTAAGACATTCACATGATGCGCCAGATCAGAGCCTTCTTACATCTTTAGCTCATACAACTTTTGCTTCAGATACAATTTATATGTTAAAGATTTGGACATAAACTGAGTTTTCAATTTCTTCCATATCTCTCCTGGAGATTTTAGATTCTTTACGTGAAACATAACCTTATCTATCATACATAAAAGTATGGTGTTGTTGTCGCTCGTTGCTGCAATTCTTCCCAATCTTCATCCTCGGTTTCTGATTTTGTTGTTCGCAAAGCCTTCAAGATCCATTGTTGTGTCAACAAATCTTTCACTCTTGATTATCACAATCCGAAGTTACTAGTTCCATTAAACTTCACCACTTCGNTTTCGGTTATTTCATTCATTAATTTTGTTGGATTCGGATATGATCTTTGTGTGACAGCAAGGACTCTCACCCATACCCATCAAGGTGTCCACTTTGGCCTAATTTTGCACCGTTCGTGTAACTTCCGAGGAGGTCACCCGTGCTAGGATTAGTCCAGCATAGGCATGTTTAACTTTAGAGTTTCTAATGAAATTTCACCATTACATCAAAGGCGTCTCGATGTTTAAGAGTTCGACTTCATTATACTCTTACTCACTTAAGTAGGCTAGATTCTCGTCAATTTTCTTACCTTGGAGTCATCCATACCAAGTAGATAGGATTCTAAAGGTGGTTATAAAGATTTAAGAGGTGGCTCCCATGACGTAGCACTTTGTTCTGTTTTGTATAATATTTAGTACTTTAACTCATTTGACATATTTAAGGTTGAAGTTGTGCAATGGTAGTTTGGGATTTTTCTTCATAATACCTAGTTTTTATTTTCAATGATAATGCGGGGCTTTTGATTTTTTATTTTGTGAATTTAATTATATTATGGTGTTATTTACTTAAAATCATTTATATGATAGTGCGGGCATAATTAGCAAATAGTTTGAGGGAACCAATGACTAGATTTCAATATTCATGGTCATCCTAAAGGAAAAGAATTGGCTCAGCATATTTATCAAATTTTCAGCCAGGACAAGTTTCAAAGTTATTAAACTGGCGTTGAGTTTATCATAGTGCAGATTCCAATTGATGTTTTATGTACTACATTGATCTCAAAGTCAATCCAACAGCATTGAGACCCATCCTGAATAAATTTAGTTAAGCATTAGGATATCTGTCCCCAATATTTTTCATCCTATTATGGGGCTGCTTGACTACCATTAAGTTTTGGTAAATATTTTAAACATAGAGAGACTTAAATCCTAAGAACTATTTGGCATGAATCTCGCCAATAGGTCTCATTAAATTTGATGAATTATTCGAGTTTATATATCAGGATTCATTAATTTAAATGAATATGAGATCTAAACCATTTACCACAGAAAGTGAAAATTTACTAATTCCTTCTTGCTCTATGATTTAAAAAATCCTTTTAAATCCTAAAGCAACACGAAGATAAAATTTAGCTAACTCCAAGATGATACCTCAAAAATACTATCTTGGGCACTGATAGTTGTACTTATAAATTCATTCTTTTGTTCTTTGGTTTTAAATGTGGCATTAAATATTTTTGGCAATTAGTTCTATTATTTATATGTGGTAAGTATTTATGGGCATTATCATAAAGGGAAATATGAGAACAGATTAAATTAAGTTATTATGAGGCAATATTTTAAGGAAAGTACCGATGATCTTGTAATTAGAGGTGAATATTAACATTTTAAGATTGTGATTGTGTCAAATAATTTGTGATTTATTATTGTTCATTATGTAAAAAAAATGCTTGCATTATAGTTCTTTGCATAGGCTAAAAAGGTTGAGGGAAAAACACAATAACAACAACGTATAATATGATTAAAAAAATAAATATTAAAGCATACAACAACAACAACAACAATAACAAAGATTTAACCCCACTACGTGGGGTCGGCCACATGAATCCTTTTTCTCCATTGCGTCCTATTTAGTGTCATATTTTCATTTAGTTCTAATAAATTAAGATCATTTTTAATGTGGGGTCGGCTACATGAATCCTTTTTCTCCATTGCGTCCTATTTAGTGTCATATTTTCATTTACTTTGGTCGGCCATATGAATAAGAAACAACAACAACAACAAAGCCTTAATCCCACTACGTGGGGTCGGCTACATGAATCCTTTTTCACAACAACAACAACAAAGCCTTAAGCCCACTACGTGGGGTCGGCCACATGAATCCTTTTTCTCTAACAACAACAAAGCCTTAATCCCACTACGTGGGGTCGGCCACATGAATCCTTTTTCTCCATGCAACAACAACAAAGCCTTACTCCCACTACGTAGGGTCGGCTACATGAATCCTTTTTCTCCATTGAACAACAAAGCCTTAATCCCTCTACGTGGGGCCGGCCACATGAATCCTTTTTCTCTATTGCGTCTTTGAACAAAAACAACAACAACAAAGCCTTAATCCCACTAATGGGGTTGGCTACATGAATCATTTTTCTCCATTGAGTCAACAACAACAAAGCCTTAATCCCACTGTGTGGGGTCGGCTACATGAATCCTTTTTCTCCATTGTGTCCTATTTAGGTCATAATTTTCATTTAGTTCTAGTAAATTAAGATCATTTTTAATACAATAAGCCCAAGTCTTCCTAGGTCTACCTCTTCCTTTCTTAACACAAGTCGAATCTAAAACATCTACTCTCCTAATCGGATCATCTAATGGTCGACGTTTAATATGACCAAACCATCTAAGATGACTTTCTCTAATTTTGTCTGTCACAGGAGCTACACCAACCCTATCACGAATAATTAATTGGTCTTTGCTTTGTTGAATTAAATATTGTTCCATTTTAAGTAAGTATTGGTGTGCANCATCTAAGACGACTTTCTCTAATTTTGTCTGTCACAGGAGCTACACCAACCCTATCACCGATATATTCATTTCACATTTTGTCTCTAAGTGTAAAGCCACTNACTTTCTCTAATTTTGTCTGTCACAGGAGCTACACCAACCCTATCACGAATATATTCATTCCGCATTTTGTCGNATGAGTTTTTCTTTTATTTAGCACCTTAGAACATCTACATATTTTTTTCCAAAATATTTCTCAAATAACATAGAAAAAGTAAATGCATCTTGAATATTTTAATATGTTTAACTTAGAGGATTATAAAAACTAAGTCAATAATAGATAAATTGATGTATAGTGGTTTGGTCACTAACAAATCAATGTCCGTGCATTTAATCCCCCTCTCAAGATTTTCTACTACTCTCACTTTTAATCATCTTAAGGCTGAGAAGCAAAATACATAAATAAGTCAGTTGTTCTTAACATACAACTATGCAAAGTGTGCTTTACAACATTTTTTAAGACCCAAGATATTCTGTAAGAGAACTAAGTACATATCTCAATAGTTAAATTTACAAAAATAATAATTCGAAGGTGTTAAATAGAGAAAAATGACCTCAGTGTATTGTATTTTTCCCTATAAAAACTCTCTTAAGAGTGTTATAATGGTGGATTGTAATTGTTTTGATATTTTTTCTAAGGTTTTGCATAGGTATTTATATTGATTACAGTTGAAAATCCTAATGTTATGAATAAATTAAAAATTATTTAATCATTGATTATAATATACAATCAAAACTTAAAATATTATCAACATTATATTGATCATATTAGCCATTTGAATCAAGTGTATGATTAATTTGGTAATATTTAGAAAGTATATGTATAATATCATTAGTTCAACATTTCATTAAATGCAACTAATGATGGTTGATCTTGACATTCTGATTTAGATAACCATATAGACTATATATTATTGATGTGAAGAAAAGAATTCTTGAATTCCTTTATATTTGGCACATTTTTATGGATTAAATTGCATTTTAAGGAAATGGATTTTCATGTTTTTTTATTACAGATTCAATAGGTATTAGAAGTGGAACAAAGTGGAGAAGAAATGGAGCAAAGTCAAAGTGAGTTGGAGCTAACGAGGACATAAGCAACTGGGACCGTGGCGCCATATTTCGTAGGCGCCTAGGTGTCAGTCCCAACCCTGGGAACCCAAGAGGCTTGCCCTTGGTTTCCACTTCACTGGTGCCTTGGTGATACACCTAAATTATATAGTCTTTATGTACATATTTTTATACCTATTTTTTGAGATATTGCGCTTAATGAAAGATATCTATGTGTTTTTCTTTTAGGTACAATAATATAGGTGAAAAATGGTAAAAGGAGTGAAAAATGATCAAATTTAGAGTAAAAATGATTTGGGGAGCCTAAGCGCCCAGGATTGGCGCTTACACGCCATTTAAACAGAGAGAGCCGCGCTTAAGCGCCAGGTACCCGTGCTTATGCGCCAGAAGTAGTTATTTGATGATTCATTGAATTTTGAAAAATTTTTGAATAGGTGTTTGAAGAAAACCTTGGTAAAAACATGGAAAATATTTAATAGACATAAAAATTTACTCAATTGTCTTTTGAAAGGAGGCAACTTCTAGAAGATTTATTGAATGAGGACACATTTTGAAGAGACACCAAGACACCTCTTGGATTTTTATAAAAGAAGACTTAGATCATCCATGGAAGAGGCCAATCATCATCCATCCATCCAAGCCAATCATCATCCATCCATCCAGATCGACCAGTGCCAACCACCACATACGTCAANGGTTATGAGGAGAAGTCTCACCACACTTCCATGTAACCCTAAATTCTAAGTGAAAAGGTGAGAGTTTTGGAAAAATGTCATCTTAGGAGAGTGATTTAAAGAAAAAGGATGAGGCAATGTGAAAGAAGTTTATTAGTCAGAGTGCGCAAGATTTATACAATTGTTTCCTCACTGTTAGTATCAAAGGAATAATGAAGAAAATTTATTAAATCAAACATATATATGGTGTCCTTTGCAGCTTTATTAAATCAAACATATATATATAAAGTCGCAGTCAAGTTTTTGGCATAGTTGCTAGAATTTAAATCTTCTAATAGTGTCATCAAATTTTTGTAATTGTTGATTTACAAAAAGGTCGGTCAATGGTGTCCTTTGCAGCTGACAGACCGATCACCCTCGACCTTAGGATGATCGGAGGATAACCAAGGCAATAAGGGTCAGCGATATTGTCCTAAAGTCAGCTCAGTACTATGAGCAACCAAACATGTATTAAAAGATGCACCCTTGAATGTGTTCATACCAGTCAAAATAAAGACTACTTCAAGAAAGCCCCTCCATTAAAAACTGAACCAAAATTGTGCAATTCGAACAAGTATTGTGCCTACCATCAAAAACACGAACACGATATGGATTAGCATTCGACCATCGATCACAGAAAAAAAAGACCTAGATGGCAACAGAAGGCAAAAAGGCTATGGAGTCCTTCGCAGCTGACAGATCGATCACCCTCGACCTTAGGATGGTCGCGAGGGTAACCAAGGAAGCAAGGGTCAGTGATACTATCCTTACGAGTAGTTAGCCCAGTACTAAGAACAACCACACATGTATTAAAAGATGCAAAGATCGGCGCCCTTGAATGTGTTCATAGTCGAGCTAACATAGACCAGTTAAAATAAAGACAACTTCAAGAAAGCCCCTTCATTAAAAATTGAACCAGAATTGTGTAATTCAAACAAGAGTTGTGCCTACCATCAGAAACATGGGCATGATAGAGAGGAATGTTTTCATCTTCAAAATTTGCTGGAGGAGCTCATCTGGGCTGGAAATTTGAAGGATTTCCTTTCTGTTGGAGTGCACTCATGGTGACCAGCGAAGGACATAGCAGAGGAGCCCATAAACAAACTAGGCGGGTGAATGAAATCAACCTGGCCAGAATCATCCCGACACAGATCGGGGGAGGTACGTTCTATCACTCCTTTCACTCGTACTCACTTCCTAATTATTATAATGAATGGATATCTCCACTCAAAGAAAAACCCATACAATGAAGTGATCGTCGTTATGATGCTCATAAATAATTATCAAGTGGGTAGCACTCTCATCGACACTGAAAGCTCGGTAAACATTTTGTTCAGATTGGTGTTTGACAACATGTGACTTGAGGCTGATCGATTGGTGACTCAGACCAATCCACTATTTGGATTCTTGGGTGAGCAGAAGGAGACTCTTGGGGTGATCAACCTAGTCATCTCATGTGAAGAGCGAGATAAATAGCTCACCAACATGGAGAGTTTCTTGGTGGTGGAATCCCCTCCAACACAACACTATCGTTAATTAGTTATTACCAAATAGCTACCGGGTGGCAGCTTTGACATTCCACGTGATTGTGAATTTTCCCAAATACTGAGAGATAATTACGATCCGATGAAATCTGGAACAATCTAGGAGCTGTTTCAAATACAAATGGAAGGCGCTCTCGAGACCAATAGAGCCATTATTTGAGTTTTTGCTGCTAATGAGGAAGAACCTAGTTAGGTTCTTCTAATTAGCAAATGTTTTGATGCAAAAAATAGGAACTTTTTGATCAATAATCTTCACAAACATCGGGATGTATTCGCTTGGATAGCCATGGAGATTTCTGGTGTCTCAATTGATGTCACTTGCCATTAGCTCAACATTAGCCTGTTTTCTCGACCGATGCAGCAAAAGCTTCAATTGATTACAATAATCTTGGTCGAGCAAATAGCGACAAAACTCCAAAAGCTGAACGAGGCGGGCTACATTCAAGAAGTTCAGTATCCGAGTTAGATGATGAATGTAGTAATGGTTTAAAAGCCCAATGGCAGATGAAGAATGTGTATCAACCTCACCAATCTGAATTTTGCTTGCACAAAAAATACCTAACCCCTACCAAGAATCGACATATTCGTGGATGCCACGATCAAATACTTTGTAATGAGCTTCCTTGATGCTTTCTCTGGCTACCACCAGATAAGAATGCATCCAGTTGAAAAAGAGAAGACATCTTTTATTATCACACAAGGCACTTTTTATTTTAATGCAATGCCCTTCGGGCTAAAGAATGCTGGTGTGACCTATTAGTGCCTCATGAATGTAATATTTTTGAATCAAAAGTGAAAAAAACATTGAAGTCTATGCGGATGGTGTGCATGTGAAAAGTGTGTCAGTTGAACAACATATAGAAGACCTAAAGGAAACCTTACTAACTCTTAAAAAAATTGATATGAGACCCAATACTTCAAAAGGCACATTCAGAGCATTGATCGATAAGTTCTTGGGCTTTTTGTCTACTCTCAAAGGATTAAGGCGCAGTCTGGAAAAGGTACAAAAAATCCTAGATATGTCATCCCCTCAAAGCACCAAAGAAGTAAAAAGACTAACTGGCCAAATTGCGGGACTCAGACTCTTTATTCCAAAATTTAGAGATAAGTGTGTGTCGTTCTTCATGGCACTTAGTAAAAACCAGTGTTTTGATTGGAGTTCTGAATGTGAGGAAGCATTCAAAGCTTGAAGGATTCCTTGGCTTTACCCCCACTGCAGGAAAGTTTGAAACCAGCGAAGGAACTATCATTGTAACTTGAAGTTGTATGAGAAACTGTAAGCTTGATTTTAGTCAGTGAAAAAGCGGGGAAACAGTTCCCACTGTATTACATGAGTCGAGTGCTCACTGGAGCTGAGACGAGGTACTTAATTATGGAAAAACTAACCTTTGCTTTGATTATTTATGCACGTAGGTTACAACCATATTTCCAGATGTATATTATCTGGGTCATCACGAACCATCCACTAAAATCTATGCTCACGCAATCGGAGCACTCAGGTCAACTGCTAAAGTGGGCAGTGGAGCTCAGTGAATACGACACCACTCATGTCCCCCAGGTGGCCATCAAATGCCAAAAAATTGTTGACTTTCTAATAGACTTCTCCACTATGGGAGAGTTAAATGAAGATGAGTTTCANTGCTCACGCAATCGGAGCACTCAGGTCAACTGCTAAAGTGGGCAGTGGAGCTCAGTGAATACGACATCACTCATGTCCCCCAGGTGGCCATCAAATGACAAACAATTGTTGACTTTCTAATAGACTTCTCCACTATGGGAGAGTTAAATGAAGACGAGTTTCCTAATGACAAAAAATGGGTCATACACGTCAACGGAGCCTCCAAATAGGCGACCGCCAGTCTGGGGTTGGGCTTGAGCAGGCCAACTAGGGAGCGATAAAACCAGTCAATTTTAGTAGAATTTGAAGCTACAAATAACCAAACGGAGTACGAGACTTTGATTGTTAGAATTCACCTACCCAATGAAATAGGCACCCGAGAGATACTAGTGAAATCAGACATTTTGCTATTTGTAAGCAAGTTAAGTGGAGAATTTGAGGTTAGGGAAGAACTAATGGCAAAATATCTCACTAAGGTAAAGAAAGAGATCAGGATGTTCAAAAACTTCCCCATTGAGCATATAGGGAAAGAGGAGAATCTTATTACCGATATCTTGTCCAAACACGTCAATTTGGGCGAGACCCCGAAGACGCTTACCTGCCAGATGATCGAGGAAATGGAAGTGATAAAAACCTTAGTCGAGAAGACACAGAGCTAGATGGATTCATACATCCTTCATCTAGAGATAGAAAAAGTGTTGGAAGTCGTTAAATACCCAAGGCGCTTTAATATCAAGGTCGTATTATACTTGATGATCAAAGAAAAGCTCTTCAGGTGATTGTCTATGATCAAGTTTAACTAATTCATCTTTAGTGAGCTAAGTGTCTTTTGTTAGTAGTTTATTTTGTTCACTTAACAAGGAATATGTGCTCTATGATGTTATTATAAGTGCTTCTTCTATTATATTGTACTCAACTTTAAAGAGGCTATACTGTGTATCTATTTGGATTTAGTTGACTTTTTTAATCACCAGCAGGACAAACTATAGATCTCCATATTGCATGTTTACTTCAAATGATAACATATTCTTGATATAAAAAATTGACTTATGTGTACGTCAAATGGATACTCTAATAAGTTTAAATCTTATGCTTATAAGTGTTATAACTTTTAGGCATTGTAAATGCATCATCACCTTCTTTGTATTTTTTTGTGGATTTTTTTTAATATTTATAATTTTATAATACTTCAATCTATTTTGCTTAATTCATTTTCTTACTTTCTTATGCAGACTAAAAAAATCATTGGTAAAAGCAAATATATATTATATCTTATGAAGTGGAATTTTTTATTATAGCCATAAAATATCTCAATTGGTTTTTGCTTTGTTGAATTAAATATTGTTCCATTTTAAGTAAGTATTGGTGTGCGTGAGTTTTTCTTTTATTTAGCACCTTAGAACATCTACATATTTTTTTCCAAAATATTTCTCAAATAACATATCAAAAGTAAATGCATCTTGAATATTTTAATATGTTTAACTTAAGAGGATTATAAAAACGAATTCAATAATAGATAAATTGATGTATAGTGGTTTGGTCACTAACAAATCAATGTCTGTGCATTTAATCCCCCTCTCAAGGTTTTCTACTACTCTCACTTTTAATCATCTTAAGGCTGAGAAGCAAAATACATAAATAAGTCAGTTGTTCTTAGCATACAACTATGCAAAGTGTACTTTACAACATTTTTTAAGACCCAAGATATTCTGTAAGAGAACTAAATACATATCTCAATAGTTAGATTTACAAAAATAATAATTCGAAGGTGTTAAATAGAGAAAAATGACCTCAGTGTATTGTATTTTTCCCTATAAAAACTCTCTTAAGAGTGTTATAATGGTGGATTGTAATTTTTTTGATATTTTTTCTAAGGTTTTGCATAGGTATTTATATTGATTATAGTTGAAAATCCTAATGTTATGAATAAATAAAAAATTATTTAATCATTGATTATATTATACAATCCAAAACTTAAAATATTATCAATATTATATTGATCATAATAGCCATTTGAATCAAGTGTATGATTAATTTGGTAATATTTAGAAAGTATATGTATAATATCATTAGTTCAACATTTCATTAAATGCAACTAATGATGGTTGTTCTTGACGTTCTGATTTGGATAACCATATAGACTATGTATTATTGATGTGAAGAAAAGAATTCTTGAATTCCTTTATATTTGGCACATTTTTATGGATTAAATTGCATTTTAAGGAAATGGATTTTCATGTTTTTTTATTACAGATTCAATAGGTATTAGAAGTGGAACAAAGTGGAGAAGAAATGGAGCAAAGTCAAGGTGAGTTGGAGCTAACGAGGACATAAGCGACTGGGACTGTGGCGCCAGATTTCTTAGGCGCCTAGGTGTCAGTCCCAACCCTGGGAACCCAAGAGCCTGGCCCTTGGTTTCCACTTCACTGGTGCCTTGGTGATACACCTAAATTATATAGTCTTTATGTACATATTTTTATACCTATTTTTTGAGATATTGCGCTTAATGAAAGATATCTATGTGTTTTTCTTTTAGGTACAATAATAAAGCTGAAAAATGGTAAAAGGAGTGAAAATGATCAAATTTAGAGTAAAAATGATTTGGGGAGCCTAAGCGCCTAGGACTGGCGCTTACACGCCATTTAAACAGAGAGAGCCGCGCTTAAGCGCCAGGTACCCGCGCTTATGCGCCAAAAGTAGTTATTTGATGATTCATTGAATTTTGACAAATTTTTGAAGACGTGTTTGAAGCAAACCTTGGTAAAAACATGGAAAATAGTTAATAGACATAAAAATTTATTCAATTGGCTTTTGAAAAAAGACAACTTCTAGAAGATTTATTGAATGAGGACACATTTTGAAGAGACACCAAGACACCTCTTGGATTTTTATAAAAGAAGACTTAGATCATCCATGGAAGAGGCCAATCATCATCCATCCATCCAATCCAATCATCATCCATCCATCCAGATCGACCAGTGCCAATAACCACATACGTCACCGCCCATCGCCGCCGCTGCCGCCCACCTTTTCTTTTTATTTTGAGTTTTAGTTTGTATTGTGAGAGAAGAAAGAGATTCAAAGAAACTTCAAGTCATTTGTTTGAGAGGAATTTGAGATAAATTTTTATCTTTGTGACTACATTTGGTTTTAATTTAGACTTCTTGTTTGTGTACATTATTTTTAATTTTAAACTCAAGTGCGTTGTGTTTGCTCCATGAATTTTGTGTAGTTTTCTTCATCTTTTTCCTTAAAATGATAAGTGATTAAGTATTGGAGGGAAGTTGTGTGAAGTATCAACTTTAATGTTGGAAGAAGTTGTGATGATTTTAAACCTTGTACTTCATTTACTTCTTGATTTGGCCAATTAAGATCTTAATACCTGTTGTGAGAACATGTAAGATTTGAGATGGTACTGTCTAGTCAACAAATGGTAAGAATCACATTTTATTTCATGAATGAGAATGTATTTCATGGGGTTGAGTGTAAATAAATAAAGAACTAAACTTTGAAGGATGTGANAAGTCATTTGTTTGAGAGGAATTTGAGATAAATTTTTATCTTTGTGACTACATTTGGTTTTAATTTAGACTTTTTGTTTGTGTACATGATTTTTACTTTTAAACTCAAGTGCGTTGTGTTTTCTCCATGAATTTTGAGTAGTTTTCTTCATTTTTTTCCTTAAAATGATAAGTGATTAAGTATTGGAGGGAAGTTGTGTGAAGTATCAACTTTAATGTTGGAAGAAATTGTGATGATTTTAAACCTTGTACTTCATTTACTTCTTGATTTGGCCAATTAAGATGTTAGTACCTGTTGTGAGAACATGTAAGATTTGAGATGATACTGTCTAGTCAACAAATGGTAAGAATCACATTTTATTTCATGAATGAGAATGTATTTCATGGGGTTGAGTGCAAATAAATAAAGAACTAAACTTTGAAGGATGTGGAATTAGAGAACTTTAGAGTGACAGGCTAAAAACCCCAATTTGATTTATAATTTTAGGTTTTGATATGAGATGTTAGCTCCCAGGTGGAGGGAGAAGAGAGAACTCTAAAGTGAAATCTAGTTTCCTCTTTACTTAACCCATTTTCAAGATTATTCAAACTATAGATTAACCAATATTCTTTATAGCAACTCTAGTAAGAGTAAATAATATTTTTGCTTCTATTTGACAGAGCACAATTAGAATACTTCAAAAAAAAAATTCTTACACTTGTTAATGATTCATGATAAGTGATCCTAACTTTCTACATGGATGTAAAATGTGATATATGTGATTATAAGCTTAATTTCCTTAATAGAGATTCCTATTTTGCAACAAAGCCAAAAACTTGATCCAAAGCAAAAGCTAGGTAAATTTTTCACTAAGTAGCAAATAAGAATACATTTATAATATTTAAATATGGGATACTATGTAAGTATATGTATCATTATCTAGTAATATAGGACTTTTTTATTAAACCCCCAAATATCAAACCCACAGAGAAACTANAAAAACCCCAATTTGATTTATAATTTTAGGTTTTGATATGAGATGTTAGCTCCCAGGTGGAGGGAGAAGAGATAACTCTAAAGTGAGATCTATTATCTTCCTTACTTAACCCATTTTCAAGATTATTCAAACTATAGATTAACCAATGTTCTTTATAGCAACTCTAGTAAGGGTAAATAATATTTTTGCTTCTATTTGACATAGCACAATTAGAATGCTTCAACAAAAAAATTCTTACACTTGTTACTGATTCATGATAAGTGATCCTGACTTTCTACATGGATGTAAAATGCGATATATGTGATTATAAGCTTAGTTTCCTTAATAGAGATTCCTATTTTGCAACAAAGCCAAAAACTTGATCCAAAGCAAAAGCTAGGTAAATTTTTCACTAAGTAGCAAATAAGAATACATTTATAATATTTAAATATGGGATACTATGTAAGTATATGTATCATTATCTAGTAATAGAGAACTTTTTTATTAAACCCCCAAATATCAAACCCACAGAGAAACTGGCAATATGCACTTTAAAAAGCTAAAAAGTTTAGATAACAAAAATCTACTTAACAAAATATTATTACTTAAACTTAAGGTGTTATAATAAGAATAAATATTTGATTATTTTTATAATTTTTTATTTATGAAATAAAGTAAGCAACTGATTAACTTAACTAAATATTTGCAAGATGAAGGAAGTATAAGTAAAATATCTTTTTTTTTTAATCATAAATCAANTTTTTATAATTTTTTATTTATGAAATAAAGTAAGCAACTGATTAACTTAACTAAATATTTGCAAGATGAAGGCAGTATAAGTAAAATATCTTTTTTTTTTAATCATGAATCAATAATAAGTTAGAAATTCTATTGTGGAAGTATGCTAAATGTGTTGTGCCAAATAGGAGCAATAATAGTCTTTACCCTTAGTAGAGATGTTATAAAGAACATTGGTTAATATATAGTTTGAATAATCTTGAAGACCGGTTAGGTAGGGAAGATACTAGCTCTCACTCTAGAGTTCTCTCTTCTCCCTCCACCCGAGGGCTAACATCTCGCATCAAAACCTAAAACTATAGATCAAATTTTGGGCTTTATAATGTCACTCTAAATTCCTCTAATTCTACACCCTTGAAAAGTTTATTTCCCTATTTATTTGCACTCAACCCCATGAACTACATTGTCATCTGTGAAATCAATATGTCATTCAATCCATTCGTTGACTGAGATAATACCATCGTGGATCTTCCATGTTCTCACAACATGTATTAATATTTTAATGGGCCAAATCAAGAAGTAAATGATGTACAAGGTTTCAAATCATCACAACTTCTTCCAATATTGAAGTTTAATACTTCACACAACTTTATTTAAATACTTAATTACTTATCATTTTAAGGAAAAAGATAAAAAAACTACTCATAATTTATGAAAAAAACACAACTACACATGAGTTTAAAAGTAGAAATCATGCACATAAAGAGAAATCTTAAATTAAAACCAAATGTAGTCACAAAGATAAACACTTATCTCAAATCCTCTCCACCAAATGCCTTGAAGTTCCTTTGAATTCCCTTCCTTCACTCACAATACAGACTATAACTTATAATAAAATAAAAGTGGCCGGTGGCGGCGGCGGCGATTACTAAAATGAATGGTAACTATGGATGTCTAATGGTTGGCCTCTCTTCTTTGATGATCCAAGTCTTTTTTTATGAAAATCCAAAAGGTGTCTTAGTGTCTTTTCAAAATGTGTCTCCATTCAATGAATCTTCTAGAAGTTTCTCTTTTCAAAAGCCAATTGAATGAATTTTTGTGTTCATGGACTATTTCCCAAATTTTTACCAAGGGTTGTTTCAAACAACTCTTCAAAATTGGTTAAATTCAATAAATCATCGAATAACTACTTCTGGCGCTTAGACGCAGCTCTTTTTGAATAATTGACGCGTAGGCCCCAGTCTTGGGCGCTTAGACACCCCAGTCCATTTTTGCACCTTCATTATTTTTGCTCCAAATTTGATCATTTTTCACTCCTTTGAGCATTTTTCAACCATTTGATTGTACCTGAAAGAAAAACACACAAAAACCTTTCATTAAAGTGTAATACCTCAAAGATAGGTATAAAAATGTGTATAAAATACTATATATTTTAGGTGTAATAATAAGGAAAAAGATATTTTATTTATATTACATTCATCTTGCAAATAACTAGTTAAATTAGTTATTTGCTTACTTTATTTTCAATTATCAAAAATTACAAAAAGAATCAAACTTTCATTCCTATTATAACATCTAGAGTTTAAGTAAGAATATTTTGCTAAGTAGAGTTTTGTTATCTAATTTCTCATGTTTTATAAAGTGCATATTGTAGTTATCCTTATGGATTTGATATTCAGAGCTTAACCAAAAAGACCTATTTTACTTGATGCTTATACTTGCATAATATCTCATATTTAAATATTATATTTGTATTCTTATTTACTTCAAAGCTAAGAATTTACATAGCTTTTGCTTGGGATCAAGTTTTTGGCTTTTTTGTAATGTAACAATTATAATTAAGTAAATTAAGAATATAATCGCATACATCACATTAATATATATAACCAAATAATTGACATCAAGTTTTTAACGCCATTGTCAAGTAAGAATTATAATTAAGTAAATTAAGAATATAATCGCATACATCGCATTAGCATCTATAAAAAGAATCGGGATCACTTGGCGCTCAATTTTTTTGTCCCTTGGGCACCCATACCATAATAGGCAGAGATAAGGACTGGAGTCTGGGCACCAGAAACTGTCTGGGTAGTTTTCAGCAGTTTAAATCCATGATTTGGGAAGTTGTTTATCCTGATAAAAGAGCTCTTTGAGAGAGAAGGAGTCTCTTGGTGAAGAAGACGTAGTGTTTTATGTAGGAAGGAATATGATAGGTTTCCTTGAGCATTTGGTGAGGGATTTGAGTTGTATTATAAAAAGAGTGTTCAGGAAAGCAATAAAGGATTAGGAAATCCTTGGAGGAGCATTCTCATAGCTTTGTAAGGAGAGAAAAAGCTAAGTATTGTCTACTTTCTCTTATTGTATTTCTGTAAAAATAATTGTTAGTGGAATTTCTTATTGTAAATAATGCTTTTAGTGTGTTCTTCATGTTTTTTGAGTATATCTATTTTACTTTTCCTTACAATGGTTGAGTAGGTTGTATAAAATTGTAAAGTGTTTCTAAAATTGGTATTTAAACTTCAATGTGATGAGTAACCTTTTGAATTTCATTTATTTTTCATTCTAGCTAAGTGAATTATTAAAATGTGTTGTGATCTATTATGAATCAGGAGAGCTATGGTAGAAAAACTAGGTTATTCACATTGATCTATAGGGCAAGGTGCAAGTATTTTATAGGGAGATGTAAATATTAGGGATATTGTCTTTGTTGGATTCAAGTTGGGGTTTAAGGAAGTAAAACCAATTTAACCAAACTTATTTATGCACTTGGGAGAGAGTTGATCCTATTTATCACTAGACACATTAACAATTGACACTTTACATTTTCTACCCTATGATTTTAACCATTGCAAGGGAATGCAGCTTTATAACTTGATAATCACAAAAAAAACTAGGGTAAGTAAGATTTTTGTAGGAGTTAACCTTTAAACTAGATTGTAATTCAGTAGGAATAACTTACAGAACCTCTACCTAACTTTAATTCCATATTAAGAAATAAACCTAGTAGGCTAAAACTTCTCTTAAGTCTAATTCCCTCATCCATGTGGGATTGATATTCTGGACTCAAAATCTGATATTACTGATAGGACACGTACACTTGCATGAGAACCCTGCACTTGAAAGCGTATCAAGTGTTTGGCATCAGGGAATAACGGTGTAGTTAACTTAGGAGAAATTTTGTTGAATCAGTTAGACCCAGACTCAAAAATATGTATTGTTGGTCTTTATGTGTAATTTCTTATTTGTTTGAAAAAGAAAAATTCTAAAAATATTTTTGTGTTTTTGTTTAGTGTGTTTGTATGAAACCTACTAGTTGAGCCTTTAGTCAATGAATGTGTAGTAGACTTCACGAACTTGTAAAAGAAATGGTAAACAATCAACAAATCAATTTAGATACCCAAAAATCGATTAATGATCATCATAATGTACATAGACCATTATGGATTATGCTAATCCTATGGTAGACGAAATTTACTTAAATATTCAAACCCTTACCTCAGAAGCTAACACATTTGAACTTAAGCTTGTTATCATCCAAATGATGCAGAACTGCATTTTGGGGGAACCCCATTTGAGGATCAAAATTTACACTTAACAAGTTTCTTAAAATTTTATGCTACATTTCATTATAATGGAGTATCAAATGATGTTTTTAGGCTTAGGTTTTTTCTCTTTTTCTTGAGGGATAAGACTAAAATGTGGTTGAACTCATTAACACCTAGATGGATTAGGTCGTAGGGTAAATTAGGCTAAAAATTCCTAGCCAAGTATTTTTGTCTTCAAAAACAGCTAAAATGTGGAATGATATTACTTCATTTTGCCAACAAGAAGGTGAGTTAATATATGAGGCTTGAGAATGATTTAAGGGGCTTCTTAGTAAGTGCCCACACCATGCATTGTCTAATTGACTGATTATCCAACTATTTGTAATGGTTTAGTAGGATCCCCTATATCTATTAATGATGTGGTCTGTCAATGCTATTTGATGAGGCTTATTCTCTGATTTAGGAGATGATCGCTAACAATTTCCAAAGAAAAACAGTGTCACCAACTATTTGTGTAGTAGCCATTTTTGAGAGAATTGTGCAGAAAAAATAGTAGAGCCATAATTGAATGAAGAAAAATCTTTAGAATCTATTCTATTGATAGAGATAATTAAAAAATTATTCGGGAGAGGTTTTAAATTCTAGATTTAACAGAAAATAGTAAAACTCTTATTCCTTCTATTGAGGAAGCCACTGAACTTGAGATGAAGGTGCTTCCCAAATATCTAAAATATGCTGACTAGGGGAAGTCATCTACATTGTCAGTTAATATATCCTTAGATTTGACTCATTTGCGAGAGGAGACATTAATGGCTATTCTAAGAAATTATAAGAAAGTTATAGGATGGACCTTAACAGATATAAAGAAGATTAGTACCACTTTATGTATGAATATGATTCTGATGGAAAATAATCATAAAATTAGGACATATCCTCAAAGGAGATTAAACCTAACTATTGAAGAAGTTGTTAAAAAGAAGCTATTAAAATGATTGATCAGGTATTATCTATCCTATATTAAATATTGTTTGGGTTAGTCATATTCACTGTGTTCCTAAGAAAGGAGAGTGACAGTGTCTGTAAATGAACATAATGAATTAATTTCAACTAGAGATGCCACTGGGTGTCGTATATGTATAGATTATAGGAAATTAAATTATGTCACTAGGAAAGATCAGTTTCATTTATCTTTTCTGGATCAGATGTTGGATAAGGCCAGCTGGTCATTCATATTTTTTCTTTTTAGACAGATATATTGGGTATCATCAGATACATGTTTCTCCTGAGGACCAAGATAAGACAAAATTCATAAGTTCTTATGATACCTTTTCTTTTTGAAGAATGTCAATTGGGCTTTGTAACACACCTGCTACGTTTTTTAGGTGTATAATATATATTTTTTGGGACCTATCTAAGAAGGGAATAAAAGTTTTTATGGATGATTTTTCAATGTTTGGCCCTTCATTTAACTCTTGTTTGAATCATTTAACGAAGGTGTTGAAATGTTGTAAAGAGACTAAGCTTATTCTCAATTGGGAAAAGTGTCAATTCATGGTGTCTGAAGTTATTATGTTAGGACATAAAATATCTAAAAGAGGCACGAAAGTGGACCCAACAAAAGTTCAAGTTATTGAAAAACTGCCTTCACCTACTACTGTGAGAGGGGTTAGAAGTTTTTTGGCTCATGTTGGATTCTATAAGCGATATATTAAGGATTTTTCTAAAATCACCTAATCTATATGTTATCCCTTATAAAAGGACACTCCATTTAATTTTGACTATGAATGACTAAATGCCTTTAATACTTTAAAAGAGAAGTTAGCCACTACTTTTATTATTGTTTCACCTGATTGAGGGAAACCATTGAGCGACCATGTCCTATAGTTTTATCGAGTTAATCCAATTAGTTGCTTTTGAAGATCCTAGAGCTTAAAAACTATTTGGCATGCATATGTTTTGAAATAGGTGGAAAAATAATTAGATGTAATAATTAAAAAAAAAATTGAGCAATACAACTTCTTACATTAAAAGTACTAATAATATTAAAAATATTAATATAAAATAATAATTTTAATTAATGCATAATTTTTTTTTTCAATTTACTTAAAATCTCAGGCACCATTACAATCTATAACTTAAGGCTATATCAATAATTATAAAATGAGGTTTGATAATTTGGCCTTCTGAATTTGAGAAAATCATTCATTCCTACAATTAAAATTACTGAAGTCACATATGAGTCATATATCTATAATCAAAATTCAACATCCCACAACATGAAGTTTCGGGGTGGAACCTCTTGACACGACTTTATTGACTCCATTTCATAAAACAAAATCTCCACCTATTTTTCATGGTATCCATTTCTTAATTCCAATACTTGTTATTTATGGCTTTAAACCGATATTCACAATGTCTCTTATTGATGAAAGAAAACATGAGAGATTTCCTTATATGATGTAAAAATCTTGGGGGTTGTTTTGTTTCAAGCAAGATTTTAACTAAATTAGGATTTAATAATTAAAAAAAAATCCAAATTTAATAAATACCATAAGGGTTAAATTTTAAGAATTATTTGTTATATATTAAATCTAAATAAATTCTAATAAACTACTTATTCCAATATTTAACAATTTATATGCTTATGGTATCTTTTCATATCTATTTGGCCCACAGCCATCTTAAGTAGACACATTAAAGCATAACTAGTATAATTTAACAACATGAATATTAAATATTACTAATTAACTTAACCTATATACATTCTGATTCATTTGATTAATTAATGACAATCAAAATTAAGTTAATGAAAGGCTGTTATATTTACTATAAATTACTGCAATCAATTGAAAAAATAATAATCTAAATATAGATCACATAATTCTTATGCATTGATATATATAATACTTAAAATTATGTGTGTGCGTATATGTACACACACACATAAATGAAAAAAAAAGTAATTTTTCACTTTTAAAATAAGTGAGTGATATTTTTTTTTTTTTAAATTTGAGTGTTATGCATATGAATATAAAAATATATTTTATAGATATATAAATACATAAAAATTATGTGGGTTGCATGGAAATGTCGTAAAAAGTAATGCTATTATAATTTTCAGAAANAAAAGAGGACATTTACATTAATTAATACTTAGTTGTATAAATTAATAATTAATAAATTTTTGTGTAAACCATTTACATATCAAGTAAAAAATTAGTATTAGTTAATTATTAATTATATAAATTTAGAATTATTTAGAATTTTATTAAATAATTTAAATGTTAAAATTAATTTTTAATTAATTAATTAATTATTAAAATAACTTGTAAACTAATTTAATTATAATAAATTTGGTAATATATAAATTAATTATCAGTTATTAATCAATTAAATTACTAAAATGAAGTTAAATAATAATAATAACATCTTTGTTCAAAACCCTAAGTTTATGTCCCGGTTTCGCCCACAACCACCGCCTTCGTGAAACCTTCGCGAAACAGTTGCTAGAGCGAAATGACAGGATCGCGGCTTACAGAGACCACCGAAACTCCAATCTTTCTCATCTTGTCTTTCCGCTCGTACCAGAAATCATAGAGGAAGGTAAGCCTGTTGGCGCCATTCTCTCTTGGCTTGTCCCGGGTTTACTAAATCCGCCGATTCACAGGATTTAGTAAATCTCGGATTTATCGCGTATCGTCGTCATTTTGGGATTTACGGGAGCTCAGGATTTACGGAGGCATTTTTTGCCGTCTGGCAGGATTTAGCTTAAATCATGCTTAAAACCGGCTACCAAACTGCCCCGAAGCATTGACAGGATCGGTGGCGTGTCAAGGTGAAGACTGGTGCTCGTTGGGGGCAGGCATTGACGGGACCGACAGCTTTTGAGGTGAGCAGCGTTTGTAATTAGAGCTCGCTTGAAGCAGGCATCGACGGTACCTGCGGCGTGTGAAGAGAAGAGTTCTTGAAGTTTGCTCACTAGTGAAAGTGGCGCCGCGGATTTAAATTAAATCAATCAAAAGCTCGGTTTTAGTAATTCTGGGAGGTACAACGAGGGAGAAACCGGATTTATTTATAATTCTGTACAATTTAAGTCTGCATTTTTATGGTTTGGGGGGATTAAATTTAGACCTTGCTTAATCCAGCTACCAAACAGTGTTTGCTATATGAGACGAATTGAAGCGAAAATTTTGCTGAAAGTTATAAAGTTACTGCACAGTACTTTTCTGCCATCATTTGTACAAAGGAAAAGTAAAATTTATGGTAACTTTAAATCATTCAACAAAATATTAGATTTACATGTAGCTTCACTTGAAATTTTTTAATGAACTTTCAAGAAAATTTTTAATGAATGTGAACGATTGCTAGAACAAGGGAATTTAGGATCATTAGATTACATATAACATTAGTAACACACCTTAAATAAATAATGAATCAATTTTTGATGTAAAAATAACACTGTGGGAGCTGTATTTTCCAAACAATAACTGCTGTTGTGATAACAACTTTCAACAAATTTTTCAACAAGCACATTTTTGAGAAAGGGTGTGATTTTACCAGAGGTGTGTTAGAATCCAAGGAAATAAAGCAATTATAGATATAAAACATACCTATATTTAAATGCAATAATATTGAATCAAATACTAAAGTATTTAGCATATAATCCTGACATATAAATAATCTTTGATCAAACAGCACTTAATAGGAAAAAAGGAACTTTGCCGACTTGAGGAAAGGCTTCAAAAATATAGCCTGTGAAAAGACTGCGTTTTCAAGATGCAGCACGATGATNTGAAGAGATATTTTAAGTTCTCGGATAAGATTCTCCGTAAAAATTAGGGCAAAACAAATATTTATTGCAAGAATATCAAACACTCAAGTAAAATACGAAGATAAGCTCCTGCAATTCCAGAGATAGACGATCTTTTCCAATTCCTACAATTCGAGAGGTGGGAAATCTCTTTAAAATCCTTACCATCTGAAGACCCAATCTCATGCATAACCTTGCCATATTTATACTAAACAATAATAAATGGTAAAAGTCTAAATTGCTCTTAGGCGCACAAAAGACAAAATTTCCCTTACGATAGACACCGACGTATCAATACAAGATTATAGAGAGTCACCTTAGATTTTTTGGTCACATTAAATGCTGACCATGTGATGGTCCACTTAGCGGAGTAAATGTTTTAGATTTGACTTATATTAGTAAATGTATAGGTAGACCTAAAAAGATTTGGGCATGTTGTGTAAAAAATGATCATAATTTTTTAGAATTAAATGAAAATATGATGTTGTCACAATGGAGAATAAAGATTTATGTAGCCGACCCCACTTAGTGTGATAAAGACTTGTTGTTATTTGATAGATCTCTCTCAGCACTTAGTGGTTCTCTTGGGTATCTAAATGTCTTGAAGCGTCTGGTTATGAACATCATGGATCAGAGGTGGTGCTAGGCTATGGTGGTCTCATGTAACCTGCATGCATTTCTGTACTGGGAACAGCAGACACCTTTGAGACTGGGCTAGAGTTTGGTAAGAGAATAACAATGGTTTAAAGATGGCATTGGATGGTATTGAATGCATGATGGCTAGATTTTGGTTTAGTTGTAGGCTTGGGATGATCTACGTATGTTGTCCTAAGCTATTGAATTTCTTGAAATGCATCTAAGAGCATTGCTAGCTAGCTTTTGTAACCTAG
>JXCR01104311.1:0-12493 GCA_002079205.1 Phalaenopsis hybrid cultivar | reverse complement strand
TGAGTTTAATAACAATGAAGCACTATACACTAGAATTTTCATGTAAGTATATGTATTGTTCAAGTAATATCGGATTATTGAGTCCATATTATTGATCTCACAAGGAAGCTTGTGATTTACACCTAACAAAAGTTCTAGCCTACTATAATGATTCTTAACCTGGAAGTATAATTAATCTAAGTTATGCTTGTTAATCCTACTAAACTATCACTAATTCTATGGAATTACTCCTAAGTTACTTCTACTATAGCTAATTAAAATGAGAAAGATCAAGATATAAAAGCTAACATTTCCTTGCAATTACATAAGTAACGTGTATAGGAATGGAACACTTAGAATAGAGATTACAGTGAGTGAAAAATAAGAGCAGACCTTTTCCTTACCCTCTTTCAAGAGCTTAAAGAAGTTTGGTTCAAACTAAGTTAGTGTTTCTATCTGTCACCCCAATTTTAACCCATCAAAGCCTATTTCCCTATCTATTTCCATTACCATATGGACTACTTTTCCTTCACCCACTAATGCAATGTGGTTTCTCCTAGTTTTTAAAGTCATAACTCTCTCGAGTCATTATGAATTCACAATAAATTTTAAGATATCACTTAGCTAGAATGTAAGTAAATTAAGAACAAAGTAAAGCCATCACTTTAATGATTAAAAACCTATTCTAAATATAAACAAATATCCTACACATACTACTAATTCATTACAAGAGAAGGGTATAAAGATTCTATTCACAGTATATGAAAAAAACACTATAATTCATCATCTTATAGTAAAGAAAATTCATAAAAAATGAGCTTACAACTAATACAAGACAATGTAAAATGAAACTCTTAACTTTCTCCCTGAGAAAAGATGTGAAAACTCCTCCCCAAGTGATCTCCAAATGTTTCTTGCACTGATAACAGTATTCCTTTACAAAATTGTCCCAAATCTCTCTAAGTAAATGCGGAAAAATCAAAACCCTAGACTTAAACTCTCCTTTTCTGAACCCTTAGACTTTTTCTAAGTCTTCCGCAATGATCATCTTCTTCTTTGGAACTGCTTCCCTGACTTCTTAACTCCCAAAAACTGTCTCGGACAGCTCTGGCACCTAGACGTTGCTGGACTGGCATCAAGGTGTCACTCTCTCTGTTTGCATGGATAATGATCGACTCTTAGGCGCCGCTGAACTGGCACCAAGGCCCCATTGTCTTTATTTGTTGGATATGATTGGAATCTAGGCACCGTTGTACTAGCACCAAGACCTCAGGGTAGAGCGACTTGGTGCTTAAGGCTGGCGCTTAAGCGCTAGTGTGCTGAAAGCAACATATTCTCCAAGTGCTCCATTTCACCTTTGTTTCACTCTATTTCCGCCCCAATCATCCTATCTGTTATACATGCAAAAAAAAACACAAAATATATATTTCTTTCAAGTGCAATTGCATCAAAAACAAGTGTTAAATGTAAAGGAAATTGAGCATGCCACAAGACATATCAATAATGATATATTAATAGTGTGATTACTTGTTAATATCTTAAGAGGTTTGTTCAAAATTGAGAGGAGAAGGACACATTGATTACGAGTTGAAATAATATATTGGATGGACTATAAGTTAGAGATAAAAATGGAGAACATATAATCTCCTTGTTAAGACTTTAAGAGCATTAATGACATCTCATGCATTGAAGTTATTACAAAGAGGTAGATAAATGTCTGCACAATTTTAATTAAGGAGTTGCCCGTTGGAAGCTGTCTCCTGTCNAAGAGCAGACCTTTTCCTTACCCTCTTTCAAGAGCTTAAAGAAGTTTGGTTCAAACTAAGTTAGTGTTTCTACCTGTCACCCCAATTTTAACCCATCAAAGCTTATTTCCCTATCTATTTCTATTACCATATAGACTACTTTTCCTTCACCCACTAATGCAATGTGGTTTCTCCTAGCTTTTAAAGTCATAATTCTCTCGAGTCATTATGAATTCACAATAAATTTTAAGATATCACTTGGCTAGAATGTAAGTAAATTAAGTACAAAGTAAAGCCATCACTTTAATGATTAAAAACCTATTCTAAATATAAACAAATATCCTACACATACTACTAATTCATCACAAGAGAAGGGTATAAAGATTCTATTCACAGTATATGAAAAAAACACTACAATTCATCATCTTATAGTAAAGAAAATTCATAAAAAATGAGCTTACAACTAATACAAGACAATGTAAAATGAAACTCTTAACTTTCTCCCTGAGAAAAGATGTGAAAACTCCTCCCCAAGTGATCTCCAAATGTTCCTTGCACCGATAATAGTATTCCTTTACAAAATTGTCTCAAATCCCTCTAAGTAAATGCGGAAAAATTGAAACCCTAGATTTAAACTCTCCTTTTCTGAACCCATAGACTTTTTCTAAGTCTTCCACAATGATCATCTTCTTCTTTTGAACTGCTTCCCTGACTTCTTAACTCCCAAAAACTGTCTCAGATAGCTCTGGCACCTAAACGTTGCTGGACTGGCATCAAGGTGTCACTCTCTCTGTTTGCATGGATAATGATCGACTCCTAGGCGCCGCTGAACTGGCACCAAGGCTCCATTGTCTTTATTTGTTGGATATGATTGGAATCTAGGCACCGTTGTATTAGCACCAAGACCTCAGGGTAGAGCGACTTGGTGCTTAAGGCTGGCGCTTAAGCGCTAGTGTGCTGAAAGCAACATATTCTCCAAGTGCTCCATTTCACCTTTGTTTCACTCTATTTCCGCCCCAATCATCCTATCTGTTATACATGCAAAAAAAAAACACAAAAGATATATTTCTTTCAAGTGCAATTGCATCAAAAACAAGTGTTAAATGTAAAGAAAATTGAGCATGCCACAAGACATATCAATAATGAGATATTAATAGTGTGATTACTTGTTAATATCTTAAGAGGTTTGTTCAAAATTGAGAGGAGAAGGACACATTGATTACGAGTTGAAATAATATATTGGATGGACTATAAGTTAGAGATAAAAATGGAGAACATATAATCTCCTTGTTAAGACTTTAAGAGCATTAATGGCATCTCATGCATTGAAGTTATTACAAAGAGGTAGATAAATGTCAGCACAATTTTAATTAAGGAGTTGCCCGTTGGAAGCTGTCTCATGTTAGCAGTCGAAATCAAAATCTCGTCACCCACTTTGAAAAGACATTTAATATATATATATATATATATATATATATATATATATATATATATATATATATGAAATCAAACTAATTCCATATTTTTCACAGTTTAAATGAAAGAGCACTACACTTCAAGCATGTATTTATCCCGAAATATAAACAGAAGACTTGAGGGTGAGCTCGATCAAATAAATTATGAAATGTATGACATCTATTTGGTCTGTGAAAACTAATTCAGNTATATATATATATATATATATATATATATATATATATGAAATCAAACTGATTCAATATTTTTCATAGTTTAAATGAAAGAGCACTACACTTCAAGCATGTATTTATCCCGAAATATAAAATGAAGACTTGAGGGTGAGCTCGATCAAATAAATTACGAAATGTATGACATCTGTTTGGTCTGTGAAAACTAATTCATTTATAAGTCAACAAGTTCTCATATTTAATATGAAGAATTAAATAAGGTTTATATTAAGCTGGGTTCAGAAAAGCTTCCTATAAGGGAAAGCCCTTATAGTTAATTATATCTTAGATAACCAAAGTCACCAAAGAAAACTCTCAATAAAAATCAGGGAATATTATCTTTAAAAAGGTCAAAGGGAAAATACTTTTCAATGAGATCAAACAAAGAAGTGTGAAAAAGGAATGACTCAAATTTGGAACATTTATTGTAGAATCCAAAAGAGGAAGAACTAGGGGATGTCACAGACCTAGAGGCAAACCTTGATGACTTCCCAAGCTACCCTATAGTTTGGCTTTAGTTTTATAGAGAAATATTTAAATGTTTTATCCTACAAAGTTTATTAATTAGGGCTTACACTCGTGTGAAACGATCACACGAATAACCTGAAAGATGTGAGGATTTAGGTCGTGACGAGTGACAACCTCAGAATCCTAGGACAAGCTAGGGCTTAAATTGTACAGCAGAGCTATAAAAAAGACTAAAGAAAAATTGAGGATTTATGTTGCATAAGCACACCACCTTGAAGTCCTATGACTTGATTATTTAATTCTAAAGGAAGAATGGTTTAGTTGATGTAGACGTGTCTAGCTGTTGAAGATGATCGTGCTGCCCACAATGCTAGCTTCAAGCTCCTCATCGTGGAAAGTTTAGGTTTTCTAATGTGTCAAGCTATAATGTTAAATCAGGTGTCCCTAAGAGTCAAAGTTATTTAAATATTATGGGGCATATTAAAGTTGATTAGAGCGACACTGATTAGGATCCTACAGTTCCCTCATTCCGGCACCACAATTTTCTTTCAGATTCACTTAGTCCAAATGAATTTACTAAACTCAATCTAATGAGTTTCATACTTTCATTTAGACCGTGGGAAATCTCGTTAGCAACCATAGGTTACCTCCTCCTAGGGATTCCCAATCATGCGATAGAGATGTTTTAATTTAATTGCAATTTTTGTTTTATGATGTTTGTGATTAAGTTTTAAGTTGTCTTATATTTTGATTGATTTTTAATTTTGGTTTTGGCTGTGCTAATATTCTAAGAGTTTTGATTTTCAAGCAGAGTGACGTCGTTGTTTAACATGCAAGCTCGAGGCAAGAAGTACAAAAAGGTAAATGCAATAATTTAAAAGCTTACCTGTCGATTCTTCTCATTCCTCCACCTGAAAGGTTATTACTTGTAAGGCATATGTATAAGTTCGTAGAGAATTTAAATTACAGGAGTAGATGAAGGTTAAGCTACCAAATCCTAAGTTATGACTTTATTGAATCTCAGAAGATCCTAGTGGATGATCTTAGAATAAAATATGGCAAGACCAATTAGCCCTTCAGAATGTCCAATATATTTCAAATGCTCGAGGCATGACCCTGAACCACTTTGAAGATCTCTTGAAATATTCCGAGTTCATTTTGGACTGATTATATTGTTTTATTAATCATTCAAGGTTGAAGTGTGACTACCCCATTGCTCAGTGAAACTTGACAATTTAATTATTCCGGGGACAAGATACCTAGTTAATCAATTGATGTTTTGTTTAAAGGTTATGTGAGTGGGTGCCCCTAAGACAAGTTTAAGTCATTTAAGATTATGATGCCCGCAATTAAGATCAGGCTTGTAGTATTTAAAGATGTTAATTACCAATCATGTTATCTTCTAAATCCAATCAAGTGAGTATAGACATCGAGCCTAGGTCACTACTAAGCCTTTAATAATCATAATAGGTAGAATGGTGATTATCAAAATTTTGATTTAAGTGATATGTATTCTTATTAAAAGATCACATCATCATCAATCTTAGGCTCAACATAAGTAAATTATTATATATTCTATCTTAAGTCCATCACTTAAGAACCATTTGATCTTAATTAACTTCCAAGTCATGAAGATTAGGAGAGTTATGATCTTGTTGATGTTGTGCAAAGGAGATGTGTAAGTTTCTACCTTTTAGTCTCATTATATTTCAATCATCCAAACATATTTATTAAGATCAAAATTTTCTCATTTTTTCCCTTGGTTAATCCTAGATTTTGATTAAGGACCAAAATAAAAAATGACTATTTTGCCATTGGAGTACTTTACCTCATAACTCATTAAACACAACTCAAATGACTTGAGCATTCAGATAGATATATCCATGAATTAATTGAAACATTGGAGTTTCAATAATTATTTAAATTCACGAAATAGGGTTTTCAAAGTTGATTTATTTAACTATCCAAAACAAAATTTTTATTCATGAGAAAATTATTAGAGATTCCCTTAGGTTAGAGAAACACTTAGGTAAAATTTCATGCATTTTTTAATTAAATTATTATTATTATTATTTAATTTNCATTCAGATAGATATATCCATGAATTAATTGAAACATTGGAGTTTCAATAATTATTTAAATTCACGAAATAGAGTTTTCAAAGTTGATTTATTTATCTATCCAAAACAAAATTTTTATTCATGAGAAAATTATTAGAGATTCCCTTAGGTTAGAGAAGCACTTAGGTAAAATTTCATGCATTTTTTAATTAAATTATTATTATTATTATTATTTAATTGTAGATGAACTTCAATGATTTAATTAAATAGAAAATAGTGTTTTAATTTTAAAAATTATTTTATATTTTTATTAGACTTCTTTGAGTTCGTAAAACTCATAGAATCAATTTTTGTATTTTTATGATTTTAATTTATTTATAATAATTATTTTAATGAGAAAATCAGTAAAATTCATTTTTAAGCTTTTAAAATTTATTTTTAACTTAGAAAAATTAAGAAAAATATACTAATGAATTCTAAGTGATCAGGAAAATATGTGCACATTTTGAACCATTTTTTGTATTTTTGAAAATTTTGATTATTTTAATTATTTTTAATTCAAAGTATACTTTAAAAATGACATATTTTCACAAAAATAGATTTTATTTTTATTAAATGCCCATGATCACAAGGAACTCAAAAATAAATTTTTCATGATTTTTCTAAGCTTATTTAATTTATTATAATTATTTTTGTACAAGAATATAAAATTTCTTTAAAAATCAATTTTAGTGCTTAAACAAAGCCAAATAATTTTTAAATTTTTACAGTAAGTAAATATGATTTTCATGCACAATGTGGAATTAATTTTGTCAATTTTTTATAAGCATATAATTTACATAAATTAACACAAGATATATAAACTTAATTAAATATAGAAATTTACTAAATTATTCAAGCCATCATGGTATTTTTTTCTAAGCTTCTTTGACCATAGGAAACTTACTAAAACTATTCTCATAATTTTACAAATGATCTTTTAATTTATATAATTAAAATAAGCCAAAATGGACACCTTAGCTTGAAAAGTAAGGTTATAAGCATAGAGATGTCCTCTAACCTTGGAAATATCAGAGGACATAGTCTCATCGTGATGAACAATCCTCAAAATTAAAGCCATGGTGAGCAATGTTTAATCATAATGAATTAAAATGCTCAAGAGGGTATTTAATTCATTAAAAATCAGGGAATAATAAAATATTTTTTTCTTTTAGTTCACATTATTCACCTCTGTTCACTTTGCAAGAGAGTATTTTTCTAGAGAAATATATGGATTTTTGAATTTGAGGTATTTAAAATAATTCAAAAAATTCATATTTTTCTACTTNCTCAAGAGGGTATTTAATTCATTAAAAATCAGGGAATAATAAAATATTTTTTTCTTTTAGTTCACATTATTCTCCTCTGTTCACTTTGCAAGAGAGTATTTTTCTTTTATTTTTATATTTTTCTAGAGAAATATATGGATTTTTTAATTTGAGGTATTTAAAATAATTCAAAAAATTCATATTTTTCTACTGATCCACGCGGCACCAACTCATCCTACGACGTCTCTGAACTCATACACAGCGCGCTCCCATTCATTGTGCCTTCCACTTAGGAATGCCACGCGACCCATGTTTCACGCGCTTAGAGTCTGTCCAGATTAATCTCCTCTGTTGATTAAATAAACACGCGATCGGACGACTCCCCATTATCGTCCCCAAGTGACCTAATTCGTAAGTCGTACACACTAAAACCATAAGATCTCTGTCTATACTCAACCAAATCACAAGGGGATTGTTTCTAAACCTTTATCTACTCAAGACAAAGACGTCTATATAGTTAATCAAGTATGAAATCAAGTCATTGCAAATGGAGAGTCAAAAGAAGCTCGCTCTAGGGTTAGAGCTCAATGCCTTTGTTTGAGAGGGGAATCCTCAATCAAATGGTTGTGGTAGCTTCAATTAGATCCAACAAACCTCTGGATGAAGTCTCAAGCCCTAGTGAATTGTCTAGGTATGATTTTGATCAAACTCGATTTCAGGTTTTGGTCTAGAGCTAGGTTAGAGGCTGTTTGAGAGAGGGATTTGTGGGGGATCAACTCCTTTCACTGTAGAGATAGTGTGTGCACAAATAATTGGAGTTTAGTTCATTGTGGAGTTGTGGAGGAATGTGTCCTAGTTTTGGCTTGATTTTGAGCTCAAAATGGAGCTCTCACAAAGGGAACCAGAGGGGGAAGATGGTTGGCTTAAGCTTAGGGATGCTTGGAGAGCCTCTGGTGAGATTTTGATAGAGTTTCCCCAAGGATTTGGAACTCCTCTCCTTAAGCCATGGAAGGGGCTGATTAAATAGAGGAGCTTGGGCTGGCTACCAAGGCCAATTGATGGGTGCAAAGAGTTGCTTATGTGGAGGGTTGAGGAGCTCTGAAGAGCAATTAGGATTAGTTGGCCTCTAGGGTTGAAATTGGGTTTGATTTAGGAGTGCTGGATCACAGTTTTAGCATTTTCCTGCGAGTAGGGTGGGTGGCNTGTGGGGGATCAACTCCTTTCACTGTAGAGATAGTGTGTGCACAAATAATTGGAGTTTAGTTCATTGTGGAGCTGTGGAGGAATGTGTCCTAGTTTTGGCTTGATTTTGAGCTCAAAATGGAGCTCTCACAGAGGGAACCAGAGGGGGAAGATGGTTGGCTTAAGCTTAGGGATGCTTGGAGAGCCTCTGGTGAGATTTTGATAGAGTTTCCCCAAGGATTTGGAACTCCTCTCCTTAAGTCATGGAGGGGGCTGATTAAATAGAGGAGCTTGGGCTGGCTACCAAGGCCAATTGATGGGTGCAAAGAGCTGCTTATGTGGAGGGTTGAGGAGATCTGAAGAGAAATTAGGATGAATTGGCCTCTAGGGTTGAAATTGGGTTTGATTTAGGAGTGGTGGCTCACAGTTTTAGCATTTTCCGGCGAGTAGGGTGGGTGGTNTGGAGAAATTAGGCCTTTAAAGACAATTTGGGGCTTTCTTTGTCAATGTCGTCAATTTTGCCAAATTGGGTTCAATTAAAGTATCCAAATTGATTTTGGGGACATTTGAAATGATTTTGATGGTTTTGGGAAAGTTTGGGCTACCAAGGGTATTTTTGTAATTTTTGCAAATTTGAGGGTATTTTGGTAGTTTTGGAATTTTTGGGATGTTTTGGGTAGCTTCAAATCATTTGAGATGATTTTTGAACAAGTTTTGGTATTATGGATGAATTTTGGAATTTTGGTCAAATTTGGGGTTTGGAGGTGTTTAGGTAATTTGTGTGGATTTGGGGGCAAAAGATCGAGTTGGACATTCTGGCAGAATTGGGGTGCCAACACTTTATATGAGCTATGGACCAATGAAATTCCTATTTGGGTCCTCTATGTACTGGTCTTAGCTAAACCCTAACCTAGGACCAGTGGGTTTAGGGGACCATCTACATGAGTTTCTCAAATAATCAAGGGATCAAAGTCAACCAATCTCGGTTTTAGGGTTGTGAGTGAAATTGGGTGCAAGTGAATACAAGTGACTGAACTAGCTCCAGAACAACACCCAAGGTCAATCTTGACCAAGCAGTCCTATGGGGACTCCCCTTGAGCTTCCTCTATTGTAGCTCCACCTACTAAGTGCTAGAAGTTAGGACCAGTATATGGAACTTCAAGTTGAGCACAGAAGAGTTTAGAGTCTCTAAAGGTGAGGGTTCCTTTTCTAGTTTTCTAAGAATATTCAATAGGAAAATCCTATGGCTAGACCCTAGGCGACAAAAGAGGAAAAACTAAACCTCAACCAAAAGTGAGGTAAACAATAAGTTGTTTAAATGATAACACACGCTCTAGACTTGTTAGAGCAATATAGCATCCATCATTGATTAGATTTTAATACCTTAAAACCAAACTCAATCATTTATTTGATTAAAAGTTAATCCAACAAAAATATGTAAAATCTGACCCATAGACCTTCACGTCCTAAATTTATTCAAGTTGGAGCTTGACATTAGTTTGTTCTAAAATTTTAGACTTAAATTGTTGCATCACTCTGATTTGATCATTCAAATTAAATTTTATAGATCAATTTATGTAATTACAAAATTAATCTTTATTTGACGATATTCTTGCTCTTAGATTTTTTATTTGTTAGACCATGTACATTTGCATTTGCATCAATAATCATATCAAAGTAGCAGATAGAACCACTCTCCCATTATCCATTACCAACATTAATAACCTCATTACTCTCTTTTGTTGACACTACTACTTAGAAAGTGTTGAAATTTTAGAATAATGAAGAATAAAGTGTAATACTTAATTTCATTGATATGAACGGAGTTATAAATAACCCTTACAGTAATCCTATAATAGGAAAAATAATAAAAAAAGGAAAGATATATCACCTGATATCTATGATAATTAATTCATATTAATTATTAGGAGATAATAAGAAAGAATATAAAATAGGAAAACAAGTAATTCCTAATATATGAAAAAAAAATATCTCCTTATATTAAGGAAAGAATTTATTCCTCATAACTTTTTTCTATGAATAAATTATTTCATATTATAAGTTTTAACAAGAAAGACCNTACTTAGAAAGTGTTGAAATTTTAGAATAATGAAGAATAAAGTGTAATACTTAATTTCATTGATATGAACGGGGTTATAAATAACCCTTACAGTAATCCTATAATATGAAAAATAATAAAAAAAGGAAAGATATATCACCTGATATCTCTGATAATTAATTCATATTAATTATTAGGAGATAATAAGAAAGAATATAAAATAGGAAAACAAGTAATTCCTAATATATGAAAAAAAATATCTCCTTATATTAAGGAAAGAATTTATTCCTCATAACTTTTTTCTATGAATAAATTATTTCATATTATAAGTTTTAACAGGAAAGACCATAAATTCTGTAATTTAAATTAGATATTTCAACACTCCCCCTCAAGTTGAACATCGTTGAAAACCATATTCAACTTGAATTTAAAAACATCGGCTTNTAATTTAAATTAGATATTTCAACACTCCCCCTCAAGTTGAACATGGTTGAAAACCATATTCAACTTGAATTTAAAAACATCGGCTGTGGTGTGTTGACTGAACATGTAGCATCAATTTGCCAAAAAAACTCCAACAATCCTTAAATCGTAAGTGTCAAAGCCTGAGAGCGTCGAAGCCAAGAATTTTGAAGCCTAAGAGTGTCGAAGTCTGAGAGTACCGAAGCCTGAGAGTGGCNCTGAACATGTAGCATCAATTTGCCAAAAAAACTCCAACAATCCTTAAATCGTAAGTGTCAAAGCCTGAGAGCATCGAAGCCAATAATTTTGAAGCCTAAGAGTGTCGAAGTCTGAGAGTATCGAAGCCTGAGAGTGGTCTGGACGAGGGTTAAGCTCAATTTCAAGACATTGATGAATTTGTAAGTCACCAGTTGACTGATAATTGTATGAAAGATGCAAGAAGACTGTAGGGAGGTTGCATGAAATCTGCAAAGAGGTTGCAGGGAGGTTGCAGAAAAGAAGCAGAGGGCCAACAACAGTGCTCAAGAAAGCTGTAGTGCTTGGAGAAGACTGCAATAATGCTGCAGAAAAGAGCAGTGCTTTCCTTGGGAAGAGCTAGTCAAAATCTGCAGGGAAAAATTTGTTGAGGTAGATCCGATGGCGAGAAAAGCTGCATGAGGGAGGTCCGATGACGGCAAAGGTTGCAGGGGAGAGAACCAGTGACCGAACTTTTTCTTTTTGTAAATAGACAATTACAAGAATTTGATGACGCTACTAGAAGATTTAAATTCCAGCAACGCTGTCAAAATCTTGACTGTGACTTTATATTNAAACTTGACCAACCTTTATATATATGTGTTTGATTTAATAAAGATGTATAGATATAATATTCATTAATGTTAAAGTCGAATTTGTCAACGCAAGTATATGTATCTCTCAAGTAATATAAGGCTCTAATGGAGTCCTAGTTATCGATCCCACAGGGAGAAATAGAATACTACGGACTAAGGCTTAATAAAAAGTAATACTTCAACTGCAACGATGACGTTCAATTTGCTTATTTTTNATACAAACTATAACAAGTAAATAACTTATTTCTAAATTTCTCCCCAATAACACTCATTGATGTTCCTCTGAATCTCTTCCTTTCTTTACAACACACAGAATTCCTCCTCGAAGTAGCAAGGAGGAAGAAATCTCTCACTTTCCCTCCACTCTTACAATTTCTTGAAGAATTCCTCACAGTTACACGCTCTAGCAAGCTCTCTACACACTAATGAAACCTATCTAACCTCCAGGACTCCTCTATTTTTTGGTCAAAATCTTCTCTTTAAAGATGTGGATGAGTTTTCTCAAGAGTTGCTTATGCACCCCTCCAAAGTCCGACCTTATCCGTTATACAAGTACACATAACCGCCGATCCCGCCGTCGGCGGCCTCGATGGCGCTATCGGCGGCCTTCTGAAGATTTTGTCTTGTAGCCTCGGGAAAAGCTCATCGTTGGCGGCTGTCGGCACTATTTTGGTGTGGGGTTTGCCCGTAAGAAGCTGTCGGTCATCGGAATTGAA
>JXCR01104308.1:12743-27669 GCA_002079205.1 Phalaenopsis hybrid cultivar | reverse complement strand
GTTAAGAAAGGCAGAGGTAGACCTAGGAAAACTTGGGCTTCTTGTATTAAAAATGATCTTAATTTACTAGAACTAAATAAAAATATGTCACTAAATAGGACGCAATGGAGAAAAAAGATTCATGTAGCCGACCCCACGTAGTGGGATTAAGTCTAAATAGGATGCAATGGAGAAAAAGGATTCATGTAGCCGACCCCACGTAGTGGGATTAAGGTTTTGTTGTTGTTGTTGTTGTTGTTGTTGTTGTTAAATGACTAATATATGACTGGTTGTGATTTAAAATTATTGGATTGTGAATGTAACTTTCTTAGCTACTCTTTCTAGTTCATTTAGTTATACTTTTTAAAGATTGATAAATTGTAACTATTGATTGTATAAATAAATTAATTACAATTAATTGTTAAAATTGCTAAAATATTTATTTTTAGTCATAATCACGCTTATGCCATACAAGCAAAAAAAAAAAACTATTTTTACTCCCTTTTGAAAGCGTTGATTTATAACGTAATTTTTAAAAATAATAAAACAAATCTTATTAGGACTCAATTTTCTTATTAAATATATAAAGCAGTTAAAGTATTTCTCAAATTATTTGTAATTTCTTAAAATAAAAATGAACAACCTTCCAGGAGAAAAGTTCACATTTCAAATATATAAATAATCAACTATGTTATTTTCCCTACCTGAAATTTAATCATTTATCCTTTTTTTTTTAATACCATCTCTAATAAAACTTTGATTAAAATCAGCTATTTATCAGTTGGTTTTAACAAAATTTGATGAATCATGAATATTATTAATGTAATGAAAATTTTAGTTATAGAAAATGTTGATTACAAATTTAAATTATAGTAATAAATTTAAATTCACCAAAAGTATAGTTATGCATTAAAAAATAAGGGGATTTAAAATTTCCTAAGAAATAATTTAAATAATATTAATTGTAAATAAAAAAATTGAAAATAAAAATAAAAATAAAAGGCTAGTTACCCTGCCAACCATTTGAGGGTTCATACTCCATCCGAGAGAAGGCAGGAGATTGAGCTGGTCCATCAACCATTGCACCAGAAGCCTCACTTCCTACTGCCTTGCCAAATTATAACTCAGTTGAAAGAAGGAAATTTCTCTTACAGATATATAATGTTTGTTGCATTAAAATACATTCATTTTTTTGTCACGATTTGTTTATTTAATATTTATTGTATTTGTGGTCATTTTTTTTTCAGCGTTGGTTCCACGGTGAGCAGAACTTTAATGAGATGTATTAAGATTTCTGTGATTATTTTGACTTATTATATTAGGTCATTTTTCAGTTTTCGTCTTGTTTGGAAATGGGCCATGGGTTACCATTATTACTCTTTACTGTTGAAAAGTGGGCCATGGGTTATCTCTTCATTTTTCTTTATAATTTATCAGTTTTATTTTTTTGTTTTTATTTTTATTTTCTTTCGGAAAAGGCCCACGGCTGTTGTTTTGTAGTGCCTGTTGTCTCTCTTATTGCCTCCTTTTTCAAACCTTTGCATATACAAATTATGCAAGTTTCAATTTGCCTGTAACATGCGTTAAGTTTTTATTTTATGATTTTCTAAGGGATTTATGGCTGAGCCATTATTTCAGACTCGNGTGCGTCTCTGCGTCTCTGCTCGTGCGTCGGGTTGCGTCGTCTCTGCTCCTGCATCGTCCTCGGGCTCGAGCTAATCGCATGGTTTTCGCTTCTCCTGCTCATTTCGGGTTTCACTCCTTCCTGTTTGCCCTGAGATCGCATCGGCTTTTACTCCTGCTCCCTGTTTCGGGTTTTCGCTCTTTGCTCTGTTACGCCGCAACTTCATGGCCTCTGACAGATCGTATGTTGTTGCACTTGCGGGTGTCCACGCCTCAGATACGCCTAAATCGTGCTCTTTCCCTTCTTCATTTGAGTGGGCGGAGGACATCAAGAATCCTGGTAGGAAGAATGAAAAATCTGTCATCTTTTTTACAGAAGCTGAATGTATTCAACTTGCTTTCTTCTATCGAATGAATTTTCAAAAAATTTCTGTATGGCAATCCCAAAATGGAGCTGATTCGTAAGGAATTTGAGGTTATGCTACTTGTTAGGAGTGAAAAATTAGACTGTTAGATAGAATACATGTTCTTATACAACTAAATAATGAAGAAGATTTCACGCGTTTATTTTCTCGAACGATAATCTGGATTGATAACAGAACAATGAAGATTCTGAAATGGTCTGTTAATATTGACCCACAAACAGAACCACCAATCATTTCAGTTTGGATTTGCCTTCCTGGTCTGAAATTTCATTATTTTACTCAAAAAGTGTTGTACTCTATTGCCTCAGCTTATGATAAGCCACTCAAAGCGGGCATTCCTACTTTTAATCTTTTCCGTCCATCTGAAGCCAGAGTACTTGTCGAAAGAGACATCACTTCACTCGCCTCTGAGGAAATTTGGTTTGGCACACAACATTATAGATATTAGCAAAAAGTAATGATTGAGTCTTTTCCTTCATATTATTCAAACTGTCGTATGTTCGGCCACTCCAGTTCTCAATGCCACCATCTACGCCCCCATCTCAGACTAAAAAAGCATAGTGCTATGGCAGAGGCAACAAGATTATCTCCTTCTGATCAACTCTAAGTTATTGACACTATTGATCATTAAAAAAATACCTCAGATGACGTCACTATTCCCGCAGGCAATATGACAACCATTCAGTCTCCAGTTGTAGCTCCCCCGTCTTTGGAACCTCTTATCAGGGGGAGAGGGTAAGTCTTCAGACCCACCTGCTTTAGATATCATCGATAATATAGGTGACAATACTTCTACTATTTCATTGTCGTCTCATCAGGTCAAACAAGCTATTAATGTTACTCAGACTCATAGGGATCGTGATTTGCAACAGCCTACACCTGTTCGGCCAACGTTGGAATCTACTGATCAGATGAGCCAATTATCGGATGAGGAATGACAGGTCTACACATCCAGGAGGAAGAAGAAAAATGAACACCTACTTGAGCTTAGAAATATGATAGATGATACTTTAGTTACTACGGGCAATGATACTCACCTTTCCAATTTGTTAGTTGGCTCACTTCCAAGAACTAGAGATGGAGGGAGGACTAAAGTGAGACTTCCCTAGCATGTTTGTGTCATTTTGTGGTTTTTTGATTTTTTAACTTTATTTATCTTTGTTTTATTTGATTTTTGTGTGTTGTATTGTGTGAGTTGGACTTTCTTTTAGGTCCTCTCATACAACATTTCTGTATCTTTTTCGTATTAATATATTTGCCCTTGGACTTTTTCTAATATATATATATATATATATATATATATATATAAACTATATATAGAAAAAATGGCGGACGACTGCTCTTCTAAGGTTTCGAATGTTTCGAATGGCGATCACCATTGATTTTGTTGCTCAAAGCTTCCGCTCCTTTTTGCTTCGTCGACTCGCACCCGTCTTCGTCGGCGTTCGTTTGCGTCTCGACGACGACGCGTTTGCGTCTGTTCGACGAGTCCGGCCCTCGACATCTGCGTCCTGCTTCTGTCTGCGACAGAGCCGCTCAACCCCAGTTCGGCGTCACGTCGTTTGCTCGACTCTGCCTCTGGCATCTGCGACAGAGCCGCTCGTCAGCCCAGTTTCGTGAAACTTCTCACTGTTTTTCCTTCCGCAACAACTTCATTGTAGCTTAACATCGACAGCTCTCCTTGCTCTGATGACGCCTCCTTGTTTGGTTGAGCCGGACAAAGTCTTTTTGCCCACGTGGTGGGTAACCCTTAGGTGGAGTCCGCAGTGGGATTCTCCTCAAGTTATAAGGAATCTCATGAAGGTACAAATGATTGTTCTTTTATTAAGAAAGGAAGTACGAAATGTGGAAAATAAGCAATCTTTTTCTCTGAATCAGAAATTTCTACCATGACGAAAAAATTCAATCTTATTAAAAAATTTTAGTGAGGACACTTTGTTATGGATGTTATTAGAAAGAGTGTTGATGATCTTAAGTTAGTAGGCAAGTAGAAAGTGAGACTCATGGATATGAGACATGTGTTGATACCAGAATTTTCTCCAAAAAATAGCTTGATATCGAAGACAAATCAATGAAGTTACTCAAGTGGTCGTCTAATTTCGACCAAAATCATGAAACTCTCACTGTACCGGTATGCTTTAATTTACCTGATCTCAAGCTGCATTTTTTTCACCATCAGATTCTCTACTCTATTGGGGTCATCCTTGGGGATCGTTTGAAACTAGCTTTGCTTACGTTCAACTTAACTAGACCCTCGGTGGCCAGAATACTTATGGAAATGGATATTATTTTACCTGATGTTTTTGAAGTCTGGCTTGGCACAACCCATAATGGACAACAAATCGTCATGAAACACAAACCCCCATATTGTGCCCACTATAAGATGTTTGGTCATATCCTTGATAAATGCCACAAACTTCATCCTAATTTGAAATCTAATGTTCAAGTGAATAAGGATGGTTCTAACCCCACTGCTGTGGACATTTTAGTTTCACCTTAGGAGGATACTACCAGACATGAGGTGTCTGTTGCTCCTGAGGACCCTCCTATGACATTGCTGTTACTGTTACTGTGAGTGATGTGATGCGGGCACCTACAAACTCCATACAAAATAATATTGATGGACTATTACTATAAATGATAGTGTTTAGACTGATAATCAGGAGAGCCTCGCAGCTTCACTTCTTCAAGCAGTATCCGGTGTAGCGGCAACTCATACTTCACATATTGTAGAACATATTGTGGATACTACTGTTGGTAATCTTTCTGCTTCAGCTCTACCCCATCAGGTGGATTCTTCGGAGGAGGAATGATAAGTTTACACTTTCAAGAGGAAAAAGAAGAATGGAGATCTACTAGAGCTCAGGAGTCTTATGGATGATACTTTGGTTACTACGGGTAATGATCAACACCTTACCAATTTGCTAGCTGGATCCCTACCGAGAACTAGAGCCAGAGGTAAGACTAGATTGGGATGACTCACTTTTTCAACGCCCAGGTGGTTTTTGGGTTTTTTTTAATTTTTATATGTACCCATCTTTTACATTTTTTGGTGTGTGTTGTACTGTGTGGGTTGGGTGTTTAGGCCCACCCATGCAAACCTATTTGTATCTTTATCTTTAATATATCAAGCTAAATTCTCATCACTCAATAACATAATATGGACACTCACCTTCCTTGTTATCTTCTCCATTTAATTTTTTCAATACTCAATCATGATTTATACTCTCCATCAACCTTTTGACTCTTCAATCAATGAGTTGTTTATTTTGGTTAGCCAACATTTTTTTCTTTTAGTTGCTTCAGCATTCATTTTTTAAATAACCGGCTTTTGGATTTTTGATTTGATATTGATTTAAATTTGGATGTCTCGTTTGCAATCCAGTGTTTTTTCATTTATAGCATAAGTATCGAAATTAATCAATCACTATTGCTCTAATTAACAATTTTGGCCATTCTATCAAATAAGTTGTTAGTTTTGGCTAGTAATGTGTTGCTCTTAGTTACTTATTTATTTTTTGACCCTCTTCTTCATGGATATTTTATTTGCCATATAATTCAAATTAAATAACGGAATGTCAAATAGTTTGATATAATCCTTCAATAAAATATTGCTCAAGCTACTCAAACAAATCCTTACTTAAAATAAAAGAGAATATCATATCAAAATGATAAATATGTTATGCACATACCAAATTAATTACAAGATGCTGACTATAACCAATCCCTTAGTAGTTGGTGTTTGGAATTTGAAGTAATGTTATCAATTGAGATTAGATTGCCATCTATTTGGGTAATTGTTCTGTATAACCTCAACCAAGAGTAAAATACTTGTTTGCGAGTGGAAGAGATTATTACAATTGATAAAATTAGACTTCGAATCTAACAAAATCTTGACATCTACCCACCATAAATATCTAACTCCTTTGATTAGATAGTGCATCTTTAAATGTTCAAAAGAACTGGGGCCAAATTTGAGCACAACTAAGAAGGCACCTTCATCATCGAAAAGGCATATCTAGTAGGAGCCTATTAACTTTTTCACTTGGATTGTCAACTGCCATACTCAAAATTCCCTTTTAAGATGACAAAAACCACATTCAGTACAGTTTCTAATTAAATTTTGTCTCTCTCTTGTAACACGAGAATTTTCTTCCAAATTAATCATGAAAGTCTCCCTACAAACAAGAAATATTTTAGAGGTTTTACATTTTTTTTTCTGAAATTTCTATGCAATATAGAGTCATGTTAAAGTTTACATTAGAAAATTATCAAAAACACCCCTAAGATATTGTGTATTTTCTTTTATTTTGGTTGACATTATACTTCATGTCGAAATCCTCAAATAAATATTTGAAATCATTATTTTTTAATGTTTCATTTGATTGTATAAGTAAAAGGTTAAAAACTCTTTCAAGTAAGATATATACAAGACATTTCCAAATGTTAGAGATTTGTCTTCCTGACTTGCCAAAAATTTAAAGGTCAAAGAAGAGAACTTTTAGATTTGTAAGTTTCAATTAGTAAGTTTGGCAAAGCATAAGTTCCTCCATGGCTAAGTTTAGAACTAAAGTGGATCCCAAAGTTCAAATTCAACATATTCAAATATGATCGAGTCGCTCATAATTCTTCTCAATCAAGTTATAAGAACGACCACAATGAGATAGCTTCAATTTCATCAACTAATAACTGAAGTTGTCACGTTCCAAGCTTTTCCAAATTTGATGAATTGAAATGACCCAGTTCCAATAGATCTTTTTAGTTATTCGATGGCTTAAAATAAAATCAAAACAATGACTCACTCAAGATTATATTTATGTAATTTAGTAAAAACATTCTCAAGTATGAAAGTTTCGAATTTATGGAAGCCAAAAGGAAGATTCTCAATTCTACAAGTTTTAACAAATTAGGTTGGAAAAGCACTAAGTCTTTATAGCTCAAGTTTAGGCCTCGATCGGTGTCGCGACTGTCTCAAGTGCTTGGAATTATCAATGGGAAACAAATGTTTTGATGACACAAACATTACTTTTAAAATTTAAAATAGTCCAAAAACATTATTTAGAAAGGTAAGAGCCACTAACATCAATANCCCGAAGTTCAAATTCAACATATTCAAATATGATCGAGTCGCTCATAATTCTTCTCAATCAAGTTATAAGAATGACCACAATGAGATAGCTTCAATTTCATCAACTAATAATTGAAGTTGTCACGTTCCAAGCTTTTCCAAATTTGATGAATTGAAATGACCCAGGTCCAATAGATCTTTTTAGTTATTCGATGGCTTAAAATAAAATCAAAACAATGACTCACTCAAGATTATATTTATGTAATTTAGTAAAAACATTCTCAAGTATGAAAGTTTCGAATTTATGGAAGCCAGATGTTGGAAAGCACTAAGTCTTTATAGCTCAAGTTTAGGCCTTGATCGGTGTCGCGACCGTCTCAAGTGCTTGGAATTATCAATGGGACACATATGTTATGATGACACAGACATTACTTTTAAAATTTAAAATAGTCCAAAAGCATTATTTAGAAAGGTAAGAGCCTAACATCAATCTTTCTAATCCATATCCATCTCACTTATATAAATAATTTTTTGTAAAGAAACCTAAAATAAGATATGATATATTTTCTTGGTTCCTATTTTGAAACGATCATCTTTTTTTCAATAGAAATTATCTTATGTCAGTTATTTAGTTTAGATGAGTTTGTTTTGCAATGAAAATGAACATCAGATTAAGTTATGTAACAACTTAGTGAATACTTTTAGTTTTATAGTATATTGAATTTTATACATATATTTTAACATGCATGTAGTTGAAAAATAATTAAATATCAACTTTTAGTTTTATTAAAAAATTTTAAGCATTTATTCAATCTAAGAAGTCATCTCAAGGCCACTGTTTAAACAATTTTACCATCAAGCTACATCCATTTGCATTTTTTTTTTCTTTTTTTTCGTTTTTATGCCTCCTAGTACAATTGTTTATGCAGCTAATATTATACGTAGGTGACTCATTGAGTTGGCTTATCTCTATTTCATTTGATTGTTATTTGAACTTTCATTGTGAATGCAATATATTAAAGATTTTTAAAACGTGTTTTTACATTTATGTGATTACGTGAATTAAACATTCAAATAAATTTGTTAATGATTGTCAAACTTTGAACATTTCAATTATGATTCTAATTGAAATAAAAAAAAATCAAGTAATTCATTTAATTTTAGAACAACCATAATCAATATAAAATAAAAATTTTAATTAATAGCACTGACATATATAGATGACTTCGGGTGTGTTTAGGGCAGCTTATAGTCTGCGACGACATTTTGAAAACTCCGTCTATCCGTTTGTTTAGGGTGTCCGGGCAGTGTTTTCCAAACGCTACTTTTTTTTTCTTTAATAAACTCAGTCGCAGGATCGACCCCGCGACCCGCGTTGCTTCGCTAATTTTTACCCCGCTGCCATCGTCTCTCTCGTGTCGCTTTTCTCTGGTGTCTCATCTTGCCTCGTGATCCTTTATCCCTCGCGACCAAAATCATCGACTTCGTGAATGAACCTTTGCGATACAATCGCCATCATAGCTAGCTGGGAAGGCAACGAAGGGATAACAGCTTACAGAGACCACCAAAACTCCCATCTTTCTCGTCCTTTTGCTCCGCTCCGACCAGAAACCCTTGATGAAGGTAAGCCTGTTCGCGCCCTACTTCCTCTTCGTTCGTCCTAGTTTTATCGCGAATTGGCTCCATTTTGGGATTTGCGGGAGCTCAGTATTTANTTAACATGCATGTAGTTGAAAAATAATTAAATATCAACTTTTAGTTTTATTAAAAAATTTTAAGCATTTATTTCATCTAAGAAGTCATCTCAAGGCCACTGTTTAAACAATTTTACCATCAAGCTACATCCATTTGGATTTTTTTTTCATTTTTTTTTTGTTTTTATGCCTCCTAGTACAATTGTTTATGCATCTAATATTATACGTAGGTGACTGGTTGAGCTGGCTTATATCTATTTCATTTGATTGTTATTTGAACTTTCATTGTGAATGCAATATATTAAATATTTTTAAAACATGTTATTACATTTATGTGATTACGTGAATTAAACATTCAAATAAATTTGTTAATGATTGTCAAACTTTGAACATTTCAATTATGATTCTAATTGAAATAAAAAAAAATCAAGTAATTCATTTAATTTTAGAACAACCATAATCAAAATAATATAAAAATTTTAATTAATAACATTGACATATAGATGACTTCGGGTGCGTTTGGGGTAGCCTATAGTCTGACGACATTTTGAAAACACTGCCTGTACTTTTGTTTAGGGCGTCCGGGCAGTGTTTTCCAAATACTACTCTTTTTTCTTTAATAAACTCGGTCGCGGAGTGTTGGTCGCGGGATCGACCCCGCGACTCGCATTCCTTCGCTAATTTTTACCTCGCTGTCGTCGTCTCTCTCGTGTCGCTTTTCTCTGGCGTCTCATCTTGCCTTGCGATCCCTTATCTCTCGCGACCAAAATCATCGACTTCGTGAATGAACCTTTGCGATACAATCGCCATCATAACTAATTGGGAAGGCAACGAAGGGATCACAGCTTACAGAGACCACCGAAACTCCCATCTTTCTCGTCCTTCTGCTCCGCTCCGACCAGAAACCGTTGATGAAGGTAAGCCTGTTCGCACCCTACTTCCTCTTCGTTCGTCCTAGTTTTATCGCGAATCAGCGATTCACAGGATTTATCGCGAATTGGCTCCATTTTGGGATTTACGAGAGCTCAGGATTTGCAGAGGCATTTTTTTCCTTTTTGGCAGGATTTATGGAGCCTGTTTTTTGCTGTTCGCTTTTGTTTCAGTTTCTTCTTCTTGTAATTACAACTGATTGATGATATCATTGATAAGTAGAGTTGTGTTGATTTTAGTCCTTGCTATCTGAATTATGGATGTATTTTGGGTTGTGCTCGATATATTGATTCGAAATAAGGTGAAATCGATTCGATCCATAAATCCTTTGAAGTTAAACGCTTAAGATAGCATGCATGCATAGAAGTCACAGATGTAGCATATAGAATTAACCGATTTAGCAAATATTTATTCACATTTATAAGTATTTGAGCAGAGATACATTGTTTTGATGCATTGGCTTTTATGAATTTTTGAATTATTGCCAACCTGTTTATTGTTTGTAGTTTCAGTTAGCTCACAAACGTTTCCTTTTTTTTTAATTTTCATTTGTTTGTTTTCTTACTATTTAAAGTTTAAAACGGGCTTGCTTCATATTTCTGTAATCCAAAGTTGCCATCAGCAAATCAGCTTATTGGTTGTCATTACTGAGCTCAAATTAAGCTTGGATTGATCCAAACTTGGAGAAGATGAAGCTTAGCTTGAGATGGTATCAAATTGATTCTATGCGTGAATGTATGATTGCATGTTTTTACCTTTTTTATAATGTTGAAGCTATGCATGCTTGTATTCATACTTGTGTTTTTTTGCATTCCAAGGTATGAGAACTTGACATGGAAGATAAAAATTTGGTTCATATTCACTTTTGTTATTGTTTATAATATAAATTGAATAAAAAACATTGAGCTAAGTTGGGCTCAAATCAAGATTGACATGTGTTGCACGTTGAACCCAACTTGAGCTATAGGATCAAATTGAGTTTTGAGATAAGATTGTTTATAACTCTTGAAGCATTAGTTTAGTGGTCATCTATTTGATTGATTCATATAAAATCTATCATCCAACAATTTATCTATTTTCTTTTCTTCTGGTGTCACCATGATGTTATTCATATTTCTCTACAACAAATTCTATAAAAATTTTGGAAGATTTACATATATACTACTCAATTCCTACGTATATAAGATAACATCTAAAAACTTTAGAAGGTAAATAAGCAAACCGTTTATATGTTATTTTAAATACATAGGAATTGTTTGGTATTCATATTTTTTATCTTTTTACCTCTCTATCTGAATTTTCTGCTTCTCTAGTATCAAATATATTGTCAAGACAGTTTTGTTTCAAACAGCATTACTTAACAAGGGCAGAATGATCATTTATCTACAAACAACTGCAAATCAGTTGTTTTCAAACAGCTGCCCCAAACAGCCAACCAGCTTATCACGATCAGCTGCTGATCAGCAACTTATCATGATAAGCTGCTTATCTGGATATCTTTAGTCTCTACTTCTACCATATCACCCATTAATATAAACATTGTCTTTGAATTTCTTACTTGATATTTTATTATTTTCTAAATAAACATAAACTTTTTTTTACTAATTTTCTTCTCATTTTGACTTCTACAAAGATTTAGATTTTCAAAATAAGTATTATATCCAAAGCTGACGATAATCCAGCCCTTTAAACCTCTATTAAATTTCTGAAATTCTAAATTTCTAACATCTATACTACTTTTATAAAATATTTTAATATTATCATCTTCTTATTTTATTCATCCCATTTTATTACTTTAGCATCTTAAGTAGAAATTTTTCTTTACTCAATCTTTTCTTTCCTCCGAACGAGCTTGTCTCAAACCAAAATTCTTTATATTTCTTCAAATTTAATTATGGATCTTAGTACTTATGCAAAAATGAAGGAATTACAAATCAAAATTTTAACTCATTATGTCTCTTCTTTTTATTGCAAAATCAACGATTTTAGTTAAATCCTTTGATTTATATTCTTATTTTTGATTTCTGACATTAATTATAAAAGTAAAAATAATAATATTATTAAAAAAAACTTAATTGAAATACATATTTTTGGATTTAAAGTTAAAATTATAATGTTAAATTTTTTTTCCTCGCTCAATTCGTCACCCGCATTGCCTTTTAGCACATTGCTCACTGTTTGCATGGAACGTTGTCGGCGCTCAAATTTGTTTATGCTCGCTCCTCCATGCTTGATCGTAGCCCCCGACATCTTACTTTCGCATTGTTCTTACATTCTCCTACATGGACTCCATCTTCTTATCTCCTTCATTGTTCGACACAAGATTTCATCTTTTGCACGCTGTGCTCAATGCTTCTCAGCCCATACACATTGATTATATATGGATCAATCAACACTCCTTTCTTGTCAATCACTCATCTCTCATGTTTTCTCCCTTGTTCGCTTTTACTCGCTTGTACTCTAATCATCTATGTTTCATAGAGGAGATCTCGACCTTAGAAAAGAGATGTTTTGTGGATTGGTGCTCCTCGTGAGTTCTTTAATTGATGAAGGGAAGAAATGAGAGGGGTTGGAGTTCTATTTTTGTGGTACGAAAAGGGTATTTGGTGCTTTATAGATAAATAGAGAAATTTAGGTGCTGAGTTAGGTAAATATTAATGTTTCAAGTGTCATGCATGTAAGAGCCATTTTTTAAAAATACTAATTTTAAAAATGATGAATTCAAATTCATCCTGATTTGATTGAATATAATTAGATGTTAATATAATTAATTTTAAATTGTGTAATCTTATTCATATGAGTCGTGATTCCTACATATGGGCAGACTTTGTTCATCATTATGATGTATTATTTGATGCTCCAACCATGATTACTTGATAACATTGTTTGAACAATTACTTTCCTAAAATTAACATAATGGTACAAAGTAAGTCATCATTTGTGCTTTTCAACTGCCCTGAACATCGTTCAGTTAATGATTTCTCACTTGCTCTTATTCAGCTTTTGGTTTTAGTCACGAGAATATTATTTTTATTGACTAATGTCTTTTTTGTAAATTTTACCTAATTAGGATTTGAAACGTGGATGAAGTGGCTTATCTATGTATTAATTGCTTCAAACTTAACTATCTTTTTCTTCTTTTAGTTGCTTCAAGGTTTATTTTTCAAACACANTTATTGACTAATGTCTTTTTTGTAAATTTTACCTAATTAGGATTTGAAACGTGGATGAAGTGGCTTATCTATTTATTAATTGCTTCAAAATTAACTATCTTTTTCTTCTTTTAGTTGCTTCAAGGTTTATTTTTCAAACACGTTTTTTGAATTTTTAGCTTGATATTGATTCAAATTTGGATGGCTTGGCTCATCATCAATGCAATGTAGCAATCCATTTTTTTTCTTTAGTTTTTTTATATATAGCATAAAAATCAAAATTGATTAATCACTATTAGTACTAATCATTAAATTTGACCCTTCTACCAAATGAGTTGTTAATATTGGTCATTCATGTAGTGTGAAGTCAAATTAAACGACAGAAGGGCAAACAGTTTGGTAGAAGCATTCAATAAAACACTGTTCAAGCTTGTTCCGTTAATAGATTCTCACTAAAAAAAAATGGCTTACTAAAATGTTTAGAGTGTTATTAGTATCTCAAACTACACGGCATCAAATAATGTCACACCTTATGCATCGGCGTTTGGAACTAAAGTAATTTTACTACCTGAAATTGAGTTGTTATCGCTTTACTGTTCAATGTAAGCTCACGCAAACATCAAATATATTCATTTGTGAATGATGAAAGAGCTTGATGNTTAGTTTTTTTATATATAGCATAAAAATCAAAATTGATTAATCACTATTAGTACTAATCATTAAATTTGACCTTTCTACCAATTGAGTTGTTAATATTGGTCATTCATGTACTGTGAAGTCAAATTAAACGACAGAAGGGCAAACAGTTTGGTAGAAGCATTCAATAAAACACTGTTCAAGCTTGTTCAGTTCCTATATTCTCACTAAAAAAATGACATACTAAAATGTTTAGAGTGTTATTAGTATCTCAAACTACATGACATCAAATAATGTTACACCTTACGCATCGGCGCTTGGAACTAAAGTAATTTTACTACCTGAAATCGAGTTGTTATCGCTTTAATGTTCAATGTAACCTCACGCAAACATCAAATATATTCATTTGTGAATGATGAAAGAGCTTGATACACTTGACAAAACTAGTGTCCAAGCCCAACAAAATTTTGAAATCTACCGAGTTGATTGTTTAAAACTTTTGATTGCATGGTGCATCCTTGGATATTCTAAGGAGGAGGATTGATTATGGTTTTTAGAAGATCATTCATTCCTTTTCAAAGAATGGGTGATAAGTTTGAGTCTAACTGGGAATTATAACCTCCTTTGCGATTAAGAAGATATGCAAGGAGGTGCCTATTAATTCATTGATTTGAATGGTAAAACTTAATGCTGCTAACAATTGTTGATACTTGAAAAAATATTACTCATGATGACCTAATTAAAGAAATGCTATTTCATTCTAGCATGTGTTTAAACTCTATTTAAAACTCTCTTATAGCAGAAGAATTCATTTCAGTTACGGTAAAAGTCTCCTTGTAGTCATGGAATATTTTTAAGATTTTATATTTACAAAATTTTGAAAATTTTTATGCAAAATAGTGAGTTTTTTTAAATTTTATAATAGAAAATTGCCAAAAAATACTCCCGAAGACATGGTTTTTTTTAATTTATTCATTTCGGTTGATATTGTATCTCATGTCATGATATTCAGATAAATATTTGAAATCATTATTTCTAAAGGTACATTTAGCCACATGAACAAAGGGTGAAAACAACCTTCAAGCAATATATATAAAAAATAATTCCAAAATCTGGGCATTTGCCTTCCTGACATACCAAAATTTATTAGTCACGCAAGAGTTTTTAAATATGTAAGCTTTAAACATATCAGATTGGTAAAAAATAAGTTCCTCCATAACTCAGTTCAGAATTCAAGCGGGTTCTAAAATTGTACTCAACATGCTCAAATATGACTGAGTTGCTTATAACTCTTCTCAATCAACAATTTATAAAAATGTCTACAATGAGAGGATCCCCATATCATGAAACTGATAACGAAAACTTAAAAACTTTTAAGTTTGAAGCCTTTCCAAATTGATGAGTTTATGTGGCTCAAAT
>JXCR01104282.1:46183-63493 GCA_002079205.1 Phalaenopsis hybrid cultivar | reverse complement strand
TATATATTTTGTTTGATTAAGGCACTTGGTGTCTGAAGGATTGATCTATTGATGATTTACCTGTTCGGTTTTAGAGTGAGACGGTGATTTGATGCGTGTCTGAGGTTTTCGTCTGGATGATTGCTAGTTGTTGGCTAATTTCCAATTTGTGGAGATGCGCCACCATTTCCGATATGTTGTATGGATGAATTTGAGTAGTATGGTATACGTTTTGAGGTAGACAGTGGACCTAATGAAAACTAAATTTCAGTTAATTTGGAATCAAAGCTATGTGCTTATTGTTTGATTTGCTAATTTAAATATTCTATATTCTGCTTATTTGTGTGTGGTTGAATGATCCATAGTAAACCTTTTTCTGCTTCAATTTTGATGAATTTCAGTCCTTTTGAGTAAAGCTCTTGAAACTCATTATTTAGTCATGTAGCCTATTCTTTATGATAAAAGTACTTATTATTATCTTTATTGATGGGGACTTGGCTTGGATTTCTTTGACGTCCAGTTTCTATATTACACAGTTCTTAGACTTGTTACGTCTTTTATCTTGCAGATCTATTTTTCATGCTGTGATCTTTCTGATAGACTTTTAGCTTGATATATTTCACTTTTTGTCATTTCAGTGCTTTAAACATACTTCATAAAACGCAAAGTGTTGTTTCATAACTTGTACAATTGCATGAAATATAATTAATGAGAAATAAGGCATTGGCTCCAATCACACAATTACCATATTCTATATGATGCATTTGTCTTAATTTAGGAGAAGCCAATTGACGCTGTAATACAAATCATATTTTATGTATTGTATGAAGGGGTCTTCATGCCAGTAAATAAGAGAAGTGTCAAAATAGTCCCTTGCCCTGACTTTTTGAAGGGCCCGTTTTAGTCTCAGAGTTTATAAAAGTGTTAATTTAGTCCACTAGCTTTTCTAATATGGGGTTAAAATAGTCCCCAGTTTGGACAATTTTAGTTCCCATTAAAACATTTCGGGGACTAATTAAGCATTTTTATAAACTATGGGGCTAGAAGAGCTAATGTAAATAGTCTGGGGACTATTTTGACACTTATTAGTAAATCCTTAGAGATGCTTGTTTGAGTTATGAATGAGATAATGCCTTAAAACTTATAATCTACCATGTTTAGACGCGGTAAATTGTGATATGCTTGTCGAATTGCTGTGAATGATTGGTATAGAAAAAATATAGGATGTTACCCATATCTATGTATTATAAGCTTAGATGATAATTAATGCATTAGTTTCTTGAAAGGTGTTTGGCTTAATTATTTAAGTGCTCCTTTTGTATATTTAATTTGTAATTTTAGTTGTGAATATGCTGGTTACTTCATGTGTGAGTTTTTTTTGGAATTACCCAAAATTACTTATTATAAAGTTGTTTTGAAGGTTGTCATTTGTCCTTCTTGACACCGAACAAATTTTTTACTTTCTTTCTTATTAAAAAGAAGATTTTGGTGTACCATGTTCTGTTTTTCTTTGTAGATGCAACTGTATTATTATGAAATTCTAAACTAATACTTCAAATGTAATAGGCTGGCGAAAGAAGTTGTCAAATCTGTGAAGAAGCGACTGCAACACAAAAACCCACGGGTTCAATTTCTTGCATTAACAGTATGATTTCTTCATTCCTTTGCTAAACGAATTGCATTAGGCATAAGAGGACACCTACTCATTACTTCATGATAGCTGCATGTTCTCTCCAGCAAAGAGCCTTATGTTTTGAATGTTATCATTTTTTTATGATATTTTTTATCTTTTATGGACCCACTGCAGCTTCTAGAAACGATGATTAAGAATTGTGGTGATTTTATTCACTTCCAAGTTTTTGAGAGGGATATTCTGCAGGAAATGGTTAAAATTGTTAAGAAAAAGGTAATCTTTTTTTTGTTTTTTTTCTTTTTGCTAGTTCTGTAAATGTTATGAAATTGTGGTTTTTTATGTTCTGTAAAATTCCATGTTTTGAGCTGATATATTTTGAACATTTCTTTTTTTTTTGTTGGACAATATAGCTTTTTGCAGCACAGAGGTAATAACACAGCTTAATATCTGGTAATGTCATGTTTGCCATATAACTGAAGTGCAGTATCACACTTTACAAATTAAGAATGCTATCATATCAGGTAAAAATAGTAGCCATTATTCTCATCATTGGCCTTGTCCAAATTATTTGAGGTTGGCTTTATGAATCTTTATTCTCTAATTATGCTTATTGTATGCTATATGGTGATAATTCTAGAAGACTTTTGTGATCATCACAGGATTGCTATAGGTGTTTACTTTCTTATCATTTCACGATAGTTTTGTTTACTTGTTTTATTGATGCATTTTATACTTTCCAATATATGTGCCAATTTCACTTATGTTTACCTTTTATTATCTTATCTCACTAGGTGTTATACTATCTAGTTGTTATCTTATTCAAAGTGAAATGCAAAGAGATTCTGAGGATGGATATCCTTGAATACTCCTCTTTTTGGGCTTGTTTTTCTCGTTAATGCCACAAGTTAAATGTGATTTCTATAGTTAGGGTATCCTGCAAAAAGTCTAGAGCATATTCTAGGGTGTGGCCGATCCTGCCTTACCACCTTATGATGACAGACAAGAAGGGGGTGAAGTACTTGGAGATTGCAAAGATGGAGATTAAGAAGGTTCACACAAAAGTGCTAGAAATATGAAAGGGACAAGACCTTGTTTGGGGTTGTAACCTTAGGGTTTGAAAATGCTGGGTGACTTTGCTTGGGAATGAGGTAAAATATATCAGATCGAAAGCTGATTGTTGCACTGGAATTGGTGACTCATCCAAATGCTAGAGTTCCTGGCTCGCACGTTGGAGCAGGCATCATATTAAAAAAAAAAAAAAACTTGTGGGAAATACACCAATAACAAGTGTACTATGAAAAGGCATAGGACAAAAAGAACTTCTAGCCAAATAGAAGGAGATCGGGCCATAAACGTACTGTTGGAATTGACATGCCAACTTAACTTATAGAGATAAAGAGAGAAAACAAGACTTGTGCCAACAAGAAGGGAAGTTGACGAGCATGAGGGAGGAGAGATTGGAGTGAAATATCCTTGAAAGTATTGAAGTGTTCGGTATATTGCAGGGTGCCTGGATAGCCAAGAGTTAGAGCTTCATGCGCTTAAAAGTTAAGGGTTATATAATGTGCCAAAAAGGAGGCGTCCTCCTCTTTTGAGCTGGCTGGTCTGTACGAAGAGTTAAACTAGAAGAGACCACCAAGTCTCGATTGTCGTGCATTTAGAATTGGTAGTATTGATTTTCACAATTCAACCGAATTATTTTATTGATATAAAATTGGGTATAAATACACCTTATATAAATTCTATATTAAAAAATACCAAAAAAAGAAAATAATAGGAAAGGAAAGTTATAACACATATATATCTAATTAATCGATTCCTAAAAATTACTTGGAGATAATGAAACAACATAAAATAGGAAAGGAAATAAATCCAATCCATGAGAATAAATCTAAAATAGGAAAAGAAATAAATATTATCTTCATAATTTCTAACAGAAATAAATTATTTTTGAATATAATTTCTAATACTCCCCAACAAGTTGAAACATGATTGATAACCAAGTTCAACTTTGATCTAAAAACATCAAACAATGGGCGAGAAAGAAACTTTGTGAGGTAGAATTTGAAGTCTTCAACCCCAAAAGCATTTAGGAATACTTCTTGTTGATTACGGTTGTTTTTTACTACAATTTATGCAGTGTCTGTAGGTAAATGAAAGGCTTCTATAGGTAATGTTGCAGAAAAGTTAACAGGAAAGTAAACAATCTACATGAAAAACTGACTTTTGGCTGACTGCGGTTCTCTTTGACTATAGTTTTTATAGTGTTTATAGGTAGGCGAAAGACCTTTACAGGTAATGCTACGGGAAAGTTTACAGGGAAGTAGACAACTAACCAGAAAAACTGCAGGGTATGGTCTACACAAAAAAAGGAAAAAGCGTTGGAGGAGGGTCTGATACAGGAAAGTTTTCGAAGGAGCGGCTGATGTAAGAAAAAACTCCAGAGGAGGGCCGACTGTAGGAGAAAGCTCCGTAGGAGGGTCTGCTGTAAGAGAAAGCTTCGGAGGAGGGCCTGCTGCAGGAGAAAACTCCGGAGGAGGGCTTGCTACAGGAGAAAGCTCCAGAGGAGAGCTTGTTGTAGGAGAAAACTCTAGAGGAGGGGTCTGCTGCAGGAAAAAATTCTTGAGAAGGGCTTGCTATAGGAAAAAACTCCGGAGGAGGGCCGGCTGTAGGAGAAAGCTCCGTAGGAGGGTCTGCTGTAAGAGAAAGCTCCGGAGGAGGGTCTGCTGCAGGAGAGCTCCGGAGGAGGGCTTGCTACAGGAGAAAGCTCCAGAGGAGAGCTTGTTGTAGGAGAAAACTCTAGAGGAGGGGTCTGCTGCAGGAAAAACTCTTGAGGAGGGCTTGCTACAGGAAAAAACTTCGGAGGAGGGTTTATAAGTCGGTTGCTGGGATTCCATGCCTAAGAAGATTCAGAACTTCGCGAAGAGCGCGTTAAAAATCTTCACAGTCAATTTCGAGACATAAAATAGAAACCAGACAAAATGACAGTATTTGTAGAGCAAGGCGAAACACATTAAGACGCATAAAAGAAGCCATAAGAGAAGCCCCAACGTGGTCTCATGTGGCACGACCTGNGAAAGCTCCAGAGGAGAGCTTGTTGTAGGAGAAAACTCTAGAGGAGGGGTCTGCTGCAGGAAAAACTCTTGAAGAGGGGTCTGCTGCAGGAAAAACTCTTGAGGAGGGGTCTGCTGCAGGAAAAAAACTCCGGAGGAGGGTCTATAGGTCGATTGTTGGGATTCCATGCCTAAGAAGATTCAAAACTTCGCGAAGAGCGCGTTAAAAATCGTCACAATCAATGTCAAGACATAAAATAGAAACCAGACAAAATGACGGTATTTGTAGAGCAAGGCGAAACACATTAAGACGCAGAAAAGAAGCCATAAGAGAAGCCCCAGCGTGGTCTCATGTGGCACGACCTGAGACTGGGCAAATCGTCGAATGTTTTCTAAGGGAAACTCTGTACCGAGGATGGTGGAAGAGGAGTCGACACTTGAGCTAGTGATCTAGTTGTTATCGCCGTCGTCGGTGAACAGAANACTGGGCAAATCGTCGAATGTTTTCTAAGGGAAGCTCTGTACCGAGGATGGTGGAAGAGGAGTCGACACTTGAGCTAGTGATCTAGTTGCTATCGCCGTCGTCGGTGAACAAAGAACATCTGCCCTTAAGCAGTCATGTATTTCAGCTCGCAATGAGCAATAACTTTTGTTGTACCCCAAAGCATTTGATGGGCACGACATTTGTCTCCTAAAACTTATTGTGATTTTTTTGCAGGGGTTTCGACATTAGTGGAAAGACTTGCAACCTGCAGGGAGAGAACCTATTGCCGCTGTTGCTGCTGGATAGGAGAGTTTCAGTGAAAAAGTTTTCAGGAAGAATCCGTTGGAAAGGGATCTGCCACTGAATTTTCTGTTGCTTAACTGAAGAGTTCCAGTGATGAACTTGCATGCAGAAAGAATCCCGTAGGGAGTTTTCTCTGCAACTTATGCTTCTTATAGAGCTCCTTCACTAAAGGAGCAATTCTCCTAAGTTGAAATCTTGGAAGCCGAGGAAACAAATGATGTTCTTCCTAGAACTGTAGTCCCCCATGAAACCAGTCCATCCATGGCAAACAGACAATGTTATGCGTATCCATCTTTTGCTTCCCAAACTAGTCGTTGCCTTTTGGATTTCTGATATAGACAGCGGAGGAGAAATGATTTAGACAAAACTAATCATGTTGAATCCCGCTTATAACGAAGCTGACAATCACCAACATGTGTTTCTCCCCAATTTGGGAGAAGAGAAACTAGAAAAGAATATCTTGTCCAAAACACTATTATGCCAACAATCTCCTAGAAGCTGGAAGGCACCATCTTCATCGAAAGAACAAGAAACATAGAATGGGAAAAGAGATTAAGCCTTCAAAGCACATTACTGGATAGAAAGTTATGTGCTTCTTGCAGATCATAAGTCTTGAGATTGAATTGAAGGTCAAGGTTCTCTCTTAGAAGCAGGAGGAAGGTAGGGTTTGGTCTCAGAGAGTTTGAGGCCAGTTGCTGCAGAGTCTACATAAAGGATTGCTGGCGGTTGAAGCCGGAGGCTGAAATCTGCAAGGAAGGAAGGTGACCGCCGACTAAAATCTATAGGGAAGAAGTCCGCCGGCTGAAATCTGCAGGAAAGGAAGGAGACCACCAACTGAAAAAAAATGCAGGGAAAGAAGGAAGTTTCTAGCTTCTAGGGTTTGCAGGGAGAGGGTTTGGACGGCTAGAATCTGCAGGAGGGAATCCCGATTGCTGGAAAGGCTGCAGGAGGGAGCTTCGTTGATGGGAAAGGCTGCAAAAGGGAATTCCAGTGGCGAGGCCTACAGAGAGAGAGTTTCCGGTGGGAAAACTGAATAGAGGAGCGGAGGAAGAGCCTGCAGCATAGCAAAGATTGTCGGATGCAGGGAATCGGAAGTTTCCAGCTGCAGGAGACTCTAGGGTTTGTTTGAAGGTTCTAATATAATGTCGCTTTCAGAATTCTACAGAATTATTTTATTGATATGCAAAAGGGGTATAAATACGCCTTACATAAATTCTAGAATAGGAAAAACAATAAAGAAAATAATAGGAAATGAAAGATATAACACCTATATCTTCAATTAATGTATTCATAATAATTACTTGGAGATAAATGAAACAATATAAAATAACAAAGGAAATAAATCTAATCCATGGGAATAAATCTAAAATATAAAAGGAAATAAATTCAATCCAAATAAATAAATCTAATCCTCATAATTTCTAACAGGAATAAATTATTTCTTAATGTAATTTTTAATAGTTAGAAATGACAAGGTGATCGAGAGAGTTTTTAGATCTCATTGCACATTGTATGGAAATAGAAATGAGCTATGGAGAGAAATTTCAGTAGTAGGATGAGAACCGAGGAATTAAAGTCATGGATCGAGTATGATGTAANCATACTTTACAATTCATATGTATATGCGTATCTAACACTTAAACTTTTATATTTACATTTATAACTCTTTGGTGTCATAACCTATGCATGAAAATGTGTATTTCTCGTTTAAAAAGTAAGCAAAAGTGGTATTTTTGATGTGAAGTTAAAGATTTGAGTGTAATGCATGTTAATATGAAATTTTAGGTGTTAAATAAGTAAATACATAAGAATTGTGTGATATGTATGTAAATGCCGCTTTTGATAATTTGTTTTATAGGTATCGTACNTCACTTATAACGAAGCTGACAATCACCAACATGTGTTTCTCCCCAATTTGGGAGAAGAGAAACTAGAAAAGAGTATCTTGTTCAAAACACTATTATGCCAACAATCTCCTAAAAGCTGGAAGGCACCTTCTTCGTCGAAAGAACAAGAAACATAGAATGGGAAAAGAGTCCGCTGCAAAGTCTACATAAAGGATTGCTGGCGGTTGAAACCGGCGGCTGAAATCTGCAAGGAAGGAAGGTGACCGCTGACTGAAATCTATAGGGAAGGAGTCCGCCGGCTGAAATCTGCAGGAAAGGAAGGAGACCGCCAACTGAAAAAAATGCAGGGAAAGAAGGAAGTTTCTAGCTTCTAGGGTTTGCAGGGAGAGAGTTTGGATGACTAGAATCTGCAGGAGGGAATCCCGATTGCTGGAAAGGTTGTAGGAGGGAGCTTCGTTGATGGGAAAGGCTGCAAAAGGGAATTCCAATGGCGAGGCCTACAGGAGAGAGTTTCCGGTGGGAAAACTGAAAAGAGGATGCGGAGGAAGGGCCTGCAGCATAGCAGAAATTGTCGGATGCAGGGAATCGGAAGTTTCCAGCTGTAGGAGACTTTAGGGTTTGTTTGAAGGTTCTAATACAATGTCGCTTTCAGAATTCTACAGAATTTTTTTATTGATATGAAAAAGGGGTGTAAATACGCCTTACATAAATTCTAGAATAGGAAAAACAATAAAGAAAATAATAGGAAATGAAAGATATAACACCTATATCTTCAATTAATCTATTTATAATAATTACTTGGAGATAAATGAAACAATATAAAATAGCAAAGGAAATAAATCTAATTCATGAGACTAAATCTAAAATATAAAAAGAAATAAATCCAATCCAAAGAAATAAATTTAATCTTCATAACTTCTAACAGGAATAAATTATTTCTTAATATAATTTTTAATAGTTAGAAATGACAAGGTGATCGAGAGAGTTTTTAGATCTCATTGCACATTGTATGGAAATAGAAATGAGCTATGGAGAGAAATTTCAGTAGTAGGATGAGAACCGAGGAATTAAAGTCATGGATCNCCCAACGATTTTTTGTCCAATATGGCCTCTGGTAAAAGTTCTGAGTTTATGCATGTAAAAAAATATACTAAAGAAATATGCTTTTCAAAAAATAACAAAATAAAAATAACAATAAAAAACAAAATTAATCCTTAACAAGCCCTTATCTCATGATGTATTTTTTTCGCAGAGATCTGGTGTTGAATTTCCACATCACCCTAGCGATGCTACTTTGCTCTTCACTTCACCTACGCATCAAGCTGCCATTGCTAGAACTCCTTATATCGGGCATGGTGTGCCTAGTGATTTGCCAATGAGGCTTGATCAAGCAATGGCATCGGAAATTGCTAATTTGAGGTGGCCTTCTCTTCCGCTCTCTAAATCGCCTTGTGATAAACATTTGCATGCATGCCACCCAATTCCTATGTATTTACTTATTTAATGTTGAAGTTTTATTTTTTACATTTATGACAATCAAATATTTCATATCACATAAAAAATACTTTCATTTTAACTTTTTTTTTAAAAAATGAAATACACCTTTTTATGGTGTCAAAATTGAAGTTTAGGTATTAGATTTGTAAATACATAATAATAGATTGGTATTTATGTAAATCTTCCTTCATTTTATTGAGATTTTCTTAGGCTTGGTTGCAATGATGTTTTTATGCACATCTTCTCCTGCTAACTGGATGAAAGTTTTGTTTTGCAATGTTCAGTTTATCGGACTTGGATAGAATCAGGAGTGTCATGGAGCTGTTAAATGATATGTTAAAAGCTGTGAATCCACATGATCGCGAGGAATGCCTAGTTGTCATAAGATTAAAATGTCAAAATAGTCCTCTGACTATTTACATGGTGTCATTTTAGCCCCAGCTTCTATAAAAGTGTCAAATTAGTCATCAAACTCTTCTAATATAAGCTAAAATAATTTTCCCTTGGGACGATTCAAATTCTTTTAATATAGGCTAAAATAATTCTCCCTCGGGATCATTTTAGCCCCCATTAAAAATAACTGGAGACTAAATTGAAATCTTTCTGTCATAATGTGCTTAGTGTTTGAAATATCATGAGTACTATCTTTGTTTTGCCATTAAAATATAAGCTGCACTTAGCTAATTTTCTAGAAACTCATTATATTAACGTTTTTCTAGGCTGTTGAGGATGAAATTATCAAAGAGCTTGTTGGCCAATGTCGCTCCAACCAGAAAAAGATTTTGCAATTGATTGAGTCAACTGGGTTAGTTCTAAAGCAATCATATTGTTATCGGCCATTTCCAGTCAAAGATTCACTTGATTTTAAGCCATTGTTTTTATTATTCCGCAGGAAAACTTGTTTGCTTTTTTTTTTCTTGGGAGATTTACATACATACCACTCAATTCTTATGTATTTACATATCTCACACCCAAACATTGATATTCACCCTTATGCTTTCGTGTCATGAACTTGNGTTTATCGGACTTGGATAGAATCAGGAGTGTCATGGAGCTGTTAAATGATATGTTAAAAGCTGTGAATCCACGTGATCGCGAGGTAATGCCTAGTTGTCATAAGATTAAAATGTCAAAATAGTCCTCTGACTATTTACATGGTGTCATTTTAGCCCCAGCTTCTATAAAAGTGTCAAATTAGTCATCAAACTCTTCTAATATAAGCTAAAATAATTTTCCCTTGGGACGATTCAAATTCTTTTAATATAGGCTAAAATAATTCTCCCTCGGGATCATTTTAGCCCCCATTAAAAATAACTGGAGACTAAATTGAAATCTTTCTGTCATAATGTGCTTAGTGTTTGAAATATCATGAGTACTATCTTTGTTTTGCCATTAAAATATAAGCTGCACTTAGCTAATTTTCTAGAAACTCATTATATTAACGTTTTTCTAGGCTGTTGAGGATGAAATTATCAAAGAGCTTGTTGGCCAATGTCGCTCCAACCAGAAAAAGATTTTGCAATTGATTGAGTCAACTGGGTTAGTTCTAAAGCAATCATATTGTTATCGGCCATTTCCAGTCAAAGCTTCACTTGATTTTAAGCCATTGTTTTTATTAGTCCGCAGGAAAACTTGTTTGCTTTTTTTTTTTCTTGGGAGATTTACATACATACCATTCAATTCTTATGTATTTACATATCTCGCACCCAAACATTGATATTCACCCTTATGCTTTCGTGTCATGAACTTATGCATGAAAATACATAAGAATTGTTGATGTGGTATTAAAAATTTGAGTGGTATGCATATAAATGTGAATATTTAAGTGATATGTAAATACATAAGAATGTTATGTTATGTATGTAAATGCTCTTTGTTTCTTTCTTCAATCCATGAAGCAAGTTCGGACATTTTGTGAAACTAATACTTATGTTATTTCTGTAACCTTGCTTATGTTGTAACCCCTGCAGCGACGAGGAGATCCTAGCAGAAGGGCTTGCATTAAATGATACTTTACAAACCCTGCTTGCAAAACACGATTCGATAGCGTCTGGTTCTCCATTTCCAGAAGAATCATCTGAATTCATTCCTGTGTNAAGCAAGTTCGGACATTTTGTGAAACTAATACTTCTGTTATTTCTATAACCTTGCTTATGTTGTAACCCCTGCAGCGACGAGGAGCTCCTAGCAGAAGGACTTGTATTAAATGATAATTTACAAACCCTGCTTGCAAAACACGATGCGATAGCGTCTGGTTCTTCATTTCCAGAGGAATCATCTGAATTCATTCCTGTGCCGAGCCCTCCCATCGCATCTGCAACCATTGCAGCCAACAGTTTTGAAGAGGACGAAGAAGAAGATGATGAATTCACTCAGTTAGCTCGCAGGTTTCGAATCTCGCATTATCTCCCTATCAATGCCATAACTCCCTAACATTCAAATCCTTCATTTTTGTCACTCTGCAGAAATTTGAAAAGTAAGTCAACTTCTACTGAAATCAATGCAACGACGGCCGGTAAACAGAGTTCCGACGAAGCTTCGTCCTCCACAGGAAGCCATTCATTAGCTTTACCTGATCCTCCGCCGCCTATTAAAACCTCTGCAAAGGATCAAAACATTATCGATCTCTTGCGCATGACATTGACTTCNACTCTGCAGAAATTTGAAAAGTAAGTCAACTTCTACTGAAATCAATGCAACGACGGCCGGTAAACAGAGTTCAGACGAAGCTTCGTCCTCCACGGGAAGCCACTCATTAGCTTTACCTGATCCTCCGCCGCCTATTAAAACCTCTGCAAAGGATCAAAACATCATCGATCTCTTGCGCATGACATTGTCTTTAAACTCATCACCATCTCATACACCAATCACTCCACATGCTCCATCTCCCACTTTTCAACCAAATGGATCTGCAGATCCTTTTGCCACAAATGTTCATGGGAACCCACAGAGCCCCCAAACTCACCCCATGCCTTCTAATAGTTACGCTGCTCGCTGGGCGGCGGCGCCCCCATCATCTTTGCCTCAACCTCAACCTTCTTCGTCTCCGCCGCAGCCTCAGTTTCTCTTTCGANCAACCAAATGGATCTGCAGATCCTTTTGCCACAAATGTTCATGGGAACCCACAGAGCCCCCAAACTCACCCCGTGCCTTCTAATAGTTATGCTGCTCATTGGGCTGCGGCGCCCCCATCATCTTTGCCTCAACCTCAACCTTCTTCGTCTCCGCCGCAGCCTCAGTTTCTCTTTCGACCGGAACAACAACCACAGTATAGCAATTACCCGCCCCCTCCATGGGAGGATGTGCCGAGCACAAATCCCAATCCATTCGCACAGTCGACTTATATGATGGAGTATAACTCGGTTGGAATGAATGCCGGCAATCCTCCGGTCGTCGCCGGTGAAGCTCGGCCAAACCCAAATTACAGACCAACAGAGCCTGGAGGTTCTCATAAGCCCTTTGTACCTTCCTACAGACNAGATCCTTTTGCCACAAATGTTCATGGGAACCCACAGAGCCCCCAAACTCACCCCATGCCTTCTAATAGTTATGCTGCTGGCTGGGCGGCGGCGCCGCCATCATCTTTGCCTCAACCTCAACCTTTGAGGCCGGAACAACAACCACAGTACAGCAATTACCCTCCCCCTCCATGGGAGGATGTGCCGAGCACAAATCCCAATCCATTCGCACAGTCGACTTATATGATGGAGTATAACTCGGTTGGAATGAATGCCGGCAAACCTCCGGTCGTCGCCGGTGAAGCTCGGCCAAACTCGAATCACAGACCAACAGTGCCTGGAGGTTCTCATAAGCCATTTGTACCTTCCTACAGACTATTTGAGGAACTGGTTGATTCTAGTAATTCCCCTGGAGCTCCGAAGGACAGCAGTACCTCAGGCCAAGGTATGGGCTATAGTGGGAAATAAAGCCGTTTGATTTGATTGTAAAATTTTTTAGATTAAATAAATAAACATTTTATATGACTTGAAATTGAATGATAAAGGGTTATTTGATATCTCGCATGGATAAAAAAAAATATGGATTATGAAATGCTGATTTATTATTATTTTATTTATTTTTTGTTAATATTATTATTTTGAAAAAGATTTTGTGGGTGTTTGCTAAATATATACTTGATGTTGGTTTTTTCGTAAAAGGGGCATTTACTTACATGCCACCTACTTCGTATTTTTTTACATTTATGACACAAAATTTACTTGTTACATTTATACCGGCCAAATCTTTCATATCACATAAAAAATATCGGTCATTTTGACTTTTAAAAAAGGGTAATGTGTGGTGGCATGTGTAAAAATTGTAAGTTTAGGTGTTGGATTTGTAAATACATAGAGTGGCATGTATGTAAAACTTATATTTATATCTTTTGACCTATCTATGAAAATGTGTATTTTACTTTTTAGAAGTTAGTGATAGTGGTTGTACATTCTAAAGTGGCTTTCTTAAGCTACCAAGGAAACACACAATTAAATGAGCCTTCTATGCCCATAGATCGGGCNTAAATAAACATTTTATATGACTTGAAATTGAATGATAAAGGGTTATTTGATATCTCGCATGGATAAAAAAAATATGGGTTATGAAATGCTGATTTATTATTATTTTTTTTATTTTTTTTGCTTGGGGTTAATATTATTATTTTGAAAAAGATTTTGTGGGTGTTTGCTAAATATATACTTGATATTGGTTTTTTCGTAAAAGGGGCTTTTACTTACATGCCACCTACTTCGTATTTTTTTACAATTATGACATAAAATTTATTTGTTACATTTATACCGGCCAAATCTTTTATATCACATAAAAAATATCGGTCATTTTGACTTTTAAAAAGGGTAATGTGTGGTGGCATGTGTAAAAATTGTAAGTTTAGGTGTTCGATTTGTAAATACATAGAGTGGCATGTATGTAAAACTTATATTTATATCTTTTGACTTATCTATGAAAATGTGTATTTTACTTTTTAGAAGTTACTGATAGTGGTTGTACATTCTAAAGTGGCTTTCTTAAGCTACCAAGGAAACACACAAGTAAATGGGCCTTCTAAGCCCATTAGATCGGGCTTTAGCGTTCGTTTGGGGCAGCTTGTGCGTTTCAGGATAAGCTGCTTATCCTGAAACGCGGCCCGCGGGCCGGCCTCAGAGGTCGACCCGCGGCCTGCGTTAAGTATAAAAACTCAAATGCAATTTCGGATAAGCTGACGAAACGCACGAACCAAATGGTACGGCGGCGTTTTGAAAACGCCGCCCGCACTTATAAGCTGCCCCAAACGGGCCCATAGTCTTCCAAATAGCAANAACGCCCGAACCAAACGGTACGGCGGCGTTTTGAAAACGCCGCCCGCACTTATAAGCTGCCCCAAACAGACCTTTAATCAATATTACTTGAACGACAAAAGGAAAGAGACTATAATCCATCATTATTTATGCTCATTTATGAGCTGCCTAGCGCCCATGATGATATTTTTTGAAAAACAAATCTCGGATAAGCTTCGTACGATATCACTTAAAATTTAGCTTTGTTTTATTTCTTTTTCTATTTTGTAACGCTATGATGGTAAGGACACCTTACGAAACATATAAATAAAAGGGTTNAATTTAGCTTTGTTTTATTTCTTTTTCTATTTTGTAACGCTATGATGGTAAGGACACCTTACGAAACATATACATATAAATAAAAGGGTCTTTATTCGCTCAAGGGGCAAGAGAAAAGAGCGGGGCATTAGGATTAACGCACACAAGCTAGAACTCTATCCCTTTTCGCCTTCTCTGCTCATCTTACAAGGTATCTCTTAGATTGTCTATGAACTATATGGGATCTTCTGTCCTAAAAAGATTCAACATCCTAAAATGTGCAGTAAGTGTGAAATCCATACTTTAATTCAACAAGGAGATTTTTGGCTTGAAGGAGAACATAGAGAAGCGGCAGATTGCACCGGAGAGTGTGTTACAACAGATGAATGAGTCAAGAGAACAGGTGAACGTGATGATAGAATAAGGTAGAAGGACAAGGACCAACTCTAGTGATAATCCTAGAATCCACGTGATATCATTTTGATGAATAATATGAAGGTTGAGAATCGTGAAGACATCGGCCGTCAAGAGAAGGTATCGAGGGCATGGCCAAGGCGAGCTTTGACACCTATGATAGAAGAAGATGATGATGATGAATTTTATGTCCGGTAAGAGGAGAACTCAGAATCATCGCGTGATGAAGAAAAAAAGAGGGAGAAGGAGAAGATGAATGCTATCATAGAACACATTCTCGAGAGATTGTTGATGTTGTAGCACCCAAAAAGTTGAATATCTCTTTCTTGAATTCTTATAAAAGGAAAGCAGATACCATCGATAATGTTGCTTCCTTTGAATAGATAGTATGATTATTATGAATAGATGACACCCTTAAATATCATTTATTCCTCATGGCCCTAAAGTAATCGGCTTTGTGTTGGTTCAATAACTTGTTGATAGGAGTTGCGACCTTTGGCGAATTCAAACGAATGTTCACGGCTAAGTTTGTCATTGCTCGCAAATCATAAAGGAGTACTTGAGCTTTGTTGACGAATCAACAAACACCTTTTGAAGGCTCAAGAAGTTTTATTACTCGATTCTGGCGATTGATGCTGGACATAGAGATATCAAGCTTGTCATAGCTCACGCTATGCTGTCTCAGGACCTTTGAATCAATATATATATGCCTGGCTTGCAAAAACAAAAAAAAAAATTAGCAGAACTTTTGGAGCTAGTTAATAACCCTATTTTGGTTGAAGAAAGTAGGGGTGTAAATGAACCAAACATGAGCTAGCTCAAGCTAAGCTCACGTTCGACTGGTTAAAAAATATCACTGTTCGTGTTCGATTCGTTTATATTTTGAGCACAAAAATTGTGTTCGTGTTCGAATCGTTTGCTTAGCGAGCCAAACACAATCATTTTGACAACCCTAATCTCACAATCTTAGAATGTTAAGGGTTGGTGCAAGATTTAAATCTTATTGTTTATATTAAAACATTAAACATAATTTAATATTTTTTATTNGAGTTGAGTCGGTTCACTTGCCTAAACCTAAGCTGGCTCTAGCTACTATTAGTAGTTTGGTAGAGGTGGCCAATATTCATTTATAGAACTCATGCACCCTCTTGATTAGAGCCTCCATGATATTAACATACTATTTTAATCTGAATCGATTTCTCTCTTCGAAACGAAAATTTTGAGATGAATAGAACACAAAATAGTTTAGCGTTAAAAGAATAGTACTACCACAAAAGATTAATTCTTTTAGAATGTATCAAACAATTTAGCATATCTCATCATGCATGGAGGTTAATAGTATGTTGCTTGCATCAAAGTGAGTGGATCTATGTTCCATTAATACCAATGTTGATATATGCTACGAAGCCTCTATTACTATATATCTTCCATGACTTTAGAAATTGCCTGTCATGTGAAGAAAAGGTGAGATACCAAAGCCTCAAAAATAAACCTAACACGAGTCAATTGATGATCAATTAAAAATATATTAATTTTTTTTTTCAAAGTGACATGGGGACCAAACATAGTCTATTTAATCTAAGTTACCAAAATTTTCTTGTGGGCACAAGCCCTTATAGTTAATTACATCTTTNAATTTAGGTGTTAGATATCTACGTACGTAGGAATTAGGTGGTATGTATGTAAATGGCCCTATGTATTTATTGTGAGAGAGAGAGAGAGAGAGAGAGAGAGAGATAGAGAGAGAATCATCCTCGCCATACCTCTTCAAAAAGAGCTGCCACCACCCATCTAAAAAGCAGAACATCTTCTCCATCGCCTTTGCTTTTAATTAAATTAACCCACTGCTCTCTCCCTCCTCTTTCTCTCTCTATCTCTACCTCTTTCTCTCTCTATCTCTATCTCTATCTCTCTCTCAAACAAATTAGGTGAGAATTCCATGGATGTGGAATAGGATCGGAGGGTTCACACTCACTGTCCATTTCAAAACCACTGAAATGAACACAAAATAAATGCAAACGGGCCATCGCACCGGTAATGCCATAGACGGATGAGCCCATCGGACGGTCAAAAACTTAATGGGCCCACCATTGTTTTAATCCCAATTTTCTGGTCGCCCTCCATTAATTTTTTGGAAATGAGTTTTGTCTTGACTCTGGCCCATGACCATGAATGTCTCCGGCCCATTTATTGATTTGGGTTTCACAATAATATTGCTGATTTAATTAGCATTTTTATAAGTACATATTAGCTTTAATATAATGTAAGAGATGTCTCTATCACTTATTGTAGAGCAATAATCAAAATATTTTTTTTTNAATATATATATATATGTATGTATATATATATATATATATGTATGTATATATATATATATATATACGTATATATATATACATACACATGTATAGATATGTACATACACATGTATAGATATGTACATACACATATAGATATGTAGATACACATATAGATATGTAGATACACATATAGATATGTAGATACACATATA
>JXCR01104282.1:27182-42075 GCA_002079205.1 Phalaenopsis hybrid cultivar | reverse complement strand
GAAACCCTTGCCCTAAGACCATTGGGGTCTAAATTATTCAAGTGGAATAGACAACAGATGAGGCTCCTGATCTTAATCAAACATAGGTACAACATAATTTCATTAGAGGTTTAGAAGATAAAGGTTAAATCTCCTCGAATGATTTACAGGATAAGGTTTTATATGATGCATTTCAAACCTTAAAATATTTCTTATAGGTAATAATTGATGATGGTATTACATAATTTGATGATTAAATTAAGACTGCATGAAGCTAAATTTGAGCTGAGTCGATTCACTTGCCTAAACCTAAGCTGGCTCTAGCTACTATTAGTAGTTTGGTAGAGGTGGCCAATATTCATTTATAGAACTCATGCACCCTCTTGATTGGAGCCTCCATGATATTAAGATACTATTTTACTCTGAATCGATTTCTCTCTTCGAAACGATAATTTTGAGATGAATAGATCACAAAATAGTTTAGCGTTAAAAGAATAGTACTACCACAAAAGATTAATTCTTTTAGAATGTATCAAACAATTTAGCATATCTCATCATGCATGGAGGTTAACAGTATGTTGCTTGCATCAAAGTGAGTGGATCTATGTTCCATTAATACCAATGATGATATATTCTATGAAGCCTCTATTACTATATATCTTCCATGACTTTAGAAATTGGTTGTCATGTGAAGAAAATGTAAGATACCAAAGCATCAAAAATAAACCTAACAAGAGACAATTGATGATAAATTAAAAATATCTTAAATTTTTTTTTTCAAAGTGACATGGGGACCAAACATAATCTATTTAATCTAAGTTACCAAAATTTTCTTGTGGGCACAAACCCTTATAGTTAATTACATCTTAAATCATCTTCTCCCTACTTAAGTATTTTCTTTTGGATCTCACAAGGTGCCGATCAATAGAATCTATCGATCACACACAAATACAATTTAAGCTCTCCTTAATATATGAGGGAGAAGGAGTTGTGCTTGATGTATAGCTCATTGGTTGCAAACAAAGTGAAGAACACTAATGTGAGCGCCAGCCTCACCCCAAGAGAGGGGGAGAGAGAGATTCCAAGAAACATCCAACAACATTAATTACATCAGAAGAACTCCACTCCATAATCTCAAACCTAACCTACCACACAAAGCAATGCAGACAAAACCCTAAAAACTCACATCACATCATGGTTCATGGATCAAAAGGCTCCAAATTTTAGTTTTTTTTTTACTGCACATAACGAAGCTTAATTGAAGACGAAAGTATGAAAAGCCTGTAATTATCATTCGATAACATGGCGCAATATCACTACAAAATACATAAAAGATCCAACTTTCTTCTTCCACATGAAGAGCCAACCACTTAGTTAAACATTATAATTAAAACCTCTAAACAGAACAGAGCGCAAAAGAATCAAAGTAGAGAAAACCATCACAAACCAAATCCAAGCACCTCACGCAGCTGGGCGATGACATGATCCGCTCCCTACAATCGAAAGCAGAGCTTTTTTCATCCCAATCATGGAGTAGCATCCCCGCCGCTCGCCGATGCAGAGCGTCGAGGTGGGTGACAGGCCTTCTTCCTGCTCCTCTTCATCAACCCTGGAGTTGGATGAGAAAGACGAGATGGTGCTTGAGGATGAACGAGCTCTCCGGTGAGATCCTGAAGAGGAGGAAGCTGACGCCAGCGGCGGCGGCGGGGCGTGGGGCTTCCTGAGCCTCGGGAGCATGGCTTGGAATAAGCTCTGCTTGTGGGATTTGATAAAGTTTGCTTTTTTATTGGAGGAGAAGTAGTAGGAAGGAGGAGGGGTGAGAGGGGGGAGTGAGGAGTCGGCCATGGCGTGTTTCGGTGTGCCTGGTTGGGATTCCCAGAGGAAGGGAACGGAGCCGGCGGCGACGCCATAGTAGACTCGGAAGGAGGGATTTGAGGCGGAGGTTTCTTTAGAGAGGACTCGGGAGTAGAATTTTTCGTTCTGGATAAGTTGCAGACGGGCGACGGTGGGAGACATCTCTGCAACTGAATCAGAGAGAGGATGATGGAGGAGGACAGGGGGAGTGGTTGGGTATTCAGGGGGTATTAAGGCATGAGTGCTACAAAGGTATATGAGACAAATAAATGGTGTGGGGATGTAAATAAAAAATGTATGCTATGTATTTAGTAATATTGAAAGTAATTTAATGTAATTTTTCTTTATTTGGATTATTTATATGTTGCTCTTATGTAAATTATATTTGAAGATTTTGACATTAATTTTGATCATATTATAATGAGTATATGACTTTCTTTTTTTAAATTTTTTTATATTATAGTTGTATTTATCCTCATAGTAGGTTTGATATGCATTAAGGTTAGAAGGGTTAGAAGAGAAAAGGCGGTCTATCTCAACCTACCTTCACCGGGTAACCTCCCTCTTCCATGCATGGTGTCGAGCAACCTCTCTCTTCCATGCCCATTGTCGAGCAACCTCGCTATTCCGTGCCTGGAGCCGAGTAACCTTCCTCTTCATCGTCTGGTGTCGAGATCTCAGCCGAGCAACCTCTCTTGTTCGCCTCAAGCAGCGAGCTATATGGTGTCAGTAACCTTCCACTTTAATCTAAGTCTTTTTAGTAGTTTTTATGCTCAACTTTGTCAAAAGTATGACTATTTGAACTTAATTTAGGCACTATTCAACAACAAGCCTACTAATAAGCAACATTATTGAGCAGCTTGTTAGATTACTCCTATGAGCTTAGAAATAAATTTCTATATAAATGAACTACTAAATAAACAATTATTTTAACAAACACAAATTAGTAGTTCATATTTATAAGAAAATCAATCCAATATAACTATTAAATGATAATAATAATAATAAGAGTCTCGCTTAATCATATATTACTTACATAAATCTAAAACCATGCATCACATGAGCATACCACTAAGTTTTAATGTAGCAAAAAATAAACCTGTTTGCGAAGTTTCAATGACATTATTCAAGATCAGAAGGAAATCAAACACAAAATCATTCAAGCACGTTCTTTCATCAATCAAGTATTTAAAAAAAGTATCAAATCNATATGTTACTCTTATGTAAATTATATTTGAAGATTTTGACATTAATTTTGATCATATTATAATGAGTATATGTTGACCTTTTTTTTTTTTGAATTTTTTATGTTATAGTTGTATTTATCCTCATAGTAGGTTTGACATGCATTAAGAAAACTTGCATTTAGATCACACAATTCTTATGTATTTACTTTATTTAACATCTAATGTTTGATATCTACTTTTATGAAGTTTAGTTTTATGAATTTCTAATGAAAAAGTGCATTTCATTTTTTAAAATTTAATAATGATTGTATATTGTAAGTTATATTAAAGGGATTTTCACGTATTGAGCATCTAGAACATTTCTCATCACTTATCAACGGATTTATGTCATAGGACTCTAGTACGCCTCTATGTCTTTGTTTAGGGTCAAAAGGGTTAGAAGAGAAAAGACAGTCTATCTCAACGTACATTCGCTGAGTAACCTCCCTCTTCCATGCATGGTGTCGAGCAACCTCTCTCTTCCGTGCCCATTGTCAAGCAACCTCGCTATTCCGTGCCTGGAGCCGAGTAACCTTCCGCTTCATCATCTGGTGCCGAGATCTCAGACGAGCAACCTCACTTGTTCGCCTCAAACAGCGAGCTACATGGTGCCAGTAACCTTCCACTTTAATTTAAGTCTTTTTAGTAGTTTTTATGCTCAACTTTTTCAAAAGTATGACTATTTGAACTTAATTTGGGCACGATTCAACAACAAGCCTACTAATAAGCAACATTATTGAGCAACTTGTTAGATAACTGAATAAACTTTATCAAACCAATCAATGTATACCCTATGAGCTTAGAAATAAATTTCTATATAAATAAACTACTAAATAAACAATTATTTTAACAAACACAAATTAGTAGTTCATAGTTATAAAAAAATCAATCCAATATAACTATTAAATGATAGTAATAATAATAATAAGAGTCTCACTTAATCATATATTACTCACAAAAATTTAATACCATGCATCACATGAGCATACCACTAAGTTTTAATACAACAAAAAATAAACCTGTTTGCGAAGTTTCAATGACATTATTCAAGATCAGAAGGAAATCAAACACAAAATCGTTCAAGCACGTTCTTTCATCGATCAAGTATTTAAAAAGAAGTATTCAAATCTATTCTATTAGTTAATCAAATGGTCATGAACGAGTCATAACCAGGTCGAAACACGTGTAATCTTTTGAGCGGATCAGTTGGTTTGTAACCTTAATCTAAACTCTACTTCTCTTTTGTTTTCTTGCATCTCAATCTTCATTCATTTGATTAGTAATATCTTGACAATCTTTTATTGCCTAGTTTTGATCCAAGAAATAGGGATTTGGACAAAGCCACATGCACCACTATGTGTTTGCTATGGGATTATATATTATAAAGGCAGGCTTGAAAGAAGAGGAGGGGTGATGCTTCAAATGGAGAGAAGTTCAGTTTAATTAATTAGGCAGCGAGGCTCTTGCATGGCCTGAAGATCCCATCGCCGTCGGCTCATTGCCGGCAGCGAGGTAGATGACAGTTGAGCCTTACGAGCAGTACTGATTTGGCGTGTTAAGGCATATACATATAGACCGCCTGAAACTTGTCTTTTACAAATTAACTATTTTCTTTCATTCATTTTTCAAATTCTCACTCAATTATCAAAATTAGTGGTAAAACTGCAATTCATATTTTCCACTTTTATCAATTTCCTAATAGTTTGATTGTAGCATTTGTAAATATATTAGTTTGACAGTTCAAAAAAGTCATCTTGGCTTNCAGCGAGGCTCTTGCATGGCCTGAAGATCCCATCGCCGTCGACTCATTGCCGGCGGTGAGGTAGGCGACAGTCGAACCTTACGAGCAGTACTGATTTGGCGCGTTAAGGCATATACATATAGACCACCTGAAACTTGCCTTTCATAAATCAACTATTCTCTTTCAATCATTTTTCAAATTCTCACTCAATTATCAAAATTAATGGTAAAACTGCAATTCATATTTTCCATTTTTATCAATTTCCTAATAGTTTGATTGTAGCATTTGTTAGTTTGACAGTTCAAAAAACTCATCTTGGGTTCTTAATTTATAAATAACANATATATATATATCTTTGCCTCTAAAGCATTGTAAATGCATTTATTTGATTTGCTAATTATTTTATGTTAAAACTTAAAAAAAAATTAAGGATGAGACATTTAATGGAGCATTTAAGTAGATACTAACCAATGCTTATGTATTTACAAATTTTGTTGTGTGCTAGAAGATTCACGATGGTAAAGCATAAATATATCGTCTTAGTCTTGCACTAGAATTTAACACATTTAGATGAAAGAAACCAATCACTAAAGTCGCCAGAAGTTTTTACGCAAAAAACTTGAAAATAGAAGAAAATCATAAGGTCTGGCTTAGTTGAAGAGATCCACAAGAAATTGGTGATTACAGTTATAACCCATTATCCCGCAAGCGGGAAAGGGTACACAGTCTGTTTAGTTACAACTTTAATGCGTGGATTAGCTTGAAGTAACAAGTAGGCAGAGGTCGATGGTGATCGATGGTGGCCGACGAGTGGTGTTCGACGACAGGTTGCGACTGGTGGTCGGCGGTGGTCGACAACTAGATGATGTTGGACTTCAGTCATTCTCTAAGCTTTAGTCTTCTTCGGGCTTCAACCTCTCTCCCCAAGGCTTCAAACTTCTTCCCCATTCAAGAGTAGAGTAGGGCTTTATTTATAGAGACTTAGTTGCAATTAATGAATGAATATGAATCATTTTGATTGGACGTCCCATAGAGATTCCCTATATCAAACAGTGTTTGATGGACATTTGAGTGTTTTAATGACGTCAGAATTCGACATTTCTTTAATCTTTTAAATATATCATATATGCTTCCAACAATGGCTTAATGACTTGATCTAAGCTTGATTTGGTTCAGATTGAACCAATTTGGGTACCATTTGGCTCGTCTCTTTGAGCCGATCAGTTTAAATATAAGTTTGTTGAAATCAAAGTACTAGGTAATTTTTAATATAGTTTGAAGGTTTATTGATCAAAAAATCTTTTTAAGACCCGTGTCATGCCTCGAGATTTATGCCAGATAATGAAAATTTGTTGATAGCGTATCAGTTTTCTCTATATTTTCAAGCAAGATCAACTTCGTCGTCTGAAAATATTAAAATATGGAGCACCAAAGTTTTGAATGTCATTCCTGACACTATATAAATTTTGGTGATATATTGTAAATACATAAGAGTTATGTGTGTGTCTGCGCTCGCGAGCACGCGCNTATATGTATATATATATATATCTATATCTATATATATATATATATATATATATATATATTATATATATATATATATCTTTGCCTCTAAAGCATTGTAAATGCATTTATTTGATTTGCTAATTATTTTATGTTAAAATTTAAAAAAAATTAAGGATGAGACATTTAATGGAGCATTTAAGTAGATACTAACCAATGCTCATGTATTTACAAATTTTGTTGTGTGCTAGAAGATTCGCGATGGTAAAGCATAAATATATCGTCTTAGTCTTGCACTAGAATTTAACACATTTAGATGAAAGAAACCAATCACTAAAGTCGCCAGAAGTTTTTACGCAAAAAACTTGAAAATAGAAGAAAATCATAAGGTCTGGCTTAGTTGAAGAGATCCACAAGAAATTGGTGATTACAGTTATAACCCATTATCCCGCAAGCGAGAAAGGGTTACACAGTCTATTTAGTTACAACTTTAGTGCGTGGATTAGCTTGTCGTAACAAGTAGGCAGAGGTCGATGGTGATCGATGGTGGCCGACGAGTGGTGTTCGACGACAGGTTGCGACTGGTGGTCGGCGGTGGTCGACAACGAAATGATGTTGGACTTCAGTCATTCTTTAAGCTTTAGTCTTCTTCAGGCTTCAACCTCTCTCCCCAAGGCTTCAAACTTCTCCCCATTCAAGAGTAGAGTAGGGCTCTATTTATAGAGACTTGGTTGCAATTAATGAAAAAATATGAATCATTTTGATTGGACGTCCCATAGAGATTCCATATATCAAATAATGTTTGATGGACATTTGAGTGTCTTAATGACGTCAGAATTCGACATTTCTTTAATCTTTTAAATATATCATATATGCTTCCAACAGTGGCTTAATAACTTGATCTAAACTTGATTTGGTTCAGATAGAACCAATTTGGGTACCATTTGGCTCGTCTCTTTGAGCCGATCAGTTTAACTATAAGTTTGTTGAAATCAGAGTACTAGGTAATTTTTAATAGAGTTTGAATGTTTATTGATCAAAAGATCTTTTTAAGATCCGTGTCATGCCTCGAGATTTATGCCAGATAATGAAAATTTGTTGATAACGTATCAGCTTTCTCTATATTTTCGAGCAAGATCAACTTCGTCGTCTGAAAATATTAAACTATGGAGCACCAAAGTTTTGAATGCCATACCTGTCACTATATAAATTTCGGTGATAGATTGTAAATACATAAGAGTTATGTGTGTGTGTGTGCACCCGAGCGGGCGTGCATGTAATATAATATTTGATTTTTACATTTATATCACATTATCTTTTCATATCACATAAAAATATCTATAATTTGAAACACATATTTTCATGCATAACTAAAGTGACAATGCAAAAATTATAATTTAGTAGATAGATATGCAAATACATAAANAGCACGCGCGCATGTAATATAATATTTGATTTTTACATTTATATCACATTATCTTTTCATATCACATAAAAAATATCTATAATTTGAAACACATATTTTCATGCATAACTAAAGTGACACACATGCAAAAATTAAAATTTAGGAGATAGATATGCAAATACATAAGAATTGAGTGCCATTCATCATAAGAACCTCCTAAATTTACAAATTTTAAATTATATCCTAAAAATGATTATAAATGTCTTTANTCATAAGAACCTCCTAAATTTACAAATTTTAAATTATATCCTAAAAATGATTATAAATGTCTTTAAAAAAAATTAATGGAGGAGATGAATTCATTAAACGTATGAACATGATTTTTAAATACCACTTTTTTTTTTAACTTTTTTGCAATTAAAACCTCCTCACATAAAATATTGCCTTCAAAAAATATTGGTCTCATGACACCACCATTTTGAAAAATATTTAATAAAATAATTATAGTACCCATATTAAATCTAAATTAACATATGAATCAAATCAGTTTTTCACGTTTTAATATAAATATATTTTTTTGAAACATTTATATACATGCCCCCGCTCAACTCTTATCTTTTTACGTACCTAATTTCTAGAAAAATTATTCTGTCAGGACTCTTAACATAGGGAACTATTCGGAGTCTAATAAAATCACGTCACGTGGTGGTGACAGAAAAATAAATAAAATTTGTTCGGTAACACAAATGAATATTCCTCCTGTGTTATTCATTTGTTATTTCGATATTATAACACCGGGAATATTCTCAGAATACAATAACACCTGAATAATACGAAATAACACGAGGGAATACTCCCGTGTTACCGGGCTGATTTTTTTTTTTTTTTTCTGTCACCGTCATGTGGCATGATTTCATTGGACTCCGAGTGGTTTTCTACATTAAGAATCCTGACATAATATGCGCTTCTAATTCCTAAGCCTCAATTTATACATCTAAATTTGGTTTTTTTAATTTAATATTGTGGCACTTCTGATGTGATAGAAATATTTAGAGGGGATAAATGTAAGAAAATAAAGTTTGGGTGTTAAAAATTTATATACATAGGAATTATGTTGTATGCATAAAAAAATATTACATCACGACTCCTAATGCATTCGGAGCCTAATAGCGGGGCGTCACGTGTCAAGTGGGCACCATCGTTTTTAACACTGGTCAATGTCAGTGTATTACAGTGGGGCCCACTTGACACGTGATCCCCCACCATTGGACTCTGAACACAAACTGCCTTAGGAGTCCAGATATAATATTTTCTTTGTATGCATGTCAATACCCACCCACCCTCATTTATTACTATTATATTTTTTTTTGTATTATGAAGGTTTTTTTAGGAATATGAACATAAATTGATGATTTTTTTCTTGATTAACATTTGATGTACTTAATGGATTACCTCCATAAATCGGGCATCAATGACTATAAATGCCGCGAGTAAAACAACACTACAAAACAAGGACTTTTCGCACCATTTTTAGAGGTTTCAAGAGCGCTCATAACACCTGCTAATTTTCACGAAGAATGTTATTGTTGTTTAATGGTGCCAAAATAATTACCATCATGGAGGAAGGAATTGAGAAATACGAAAAATTATTGTATACGGACACCGCATGTAGAGATGCATGCGGAGTCCGATCTATACCGTAGATCGCGGTGATCTACGGTGAAGATGTATTTCGGTGGGTCCCACTTTAAATTTTTTTAATTATTGNCATATTAAATCTAAATTAACATATGAATCAAATCAGTTTTTCACGTTTTAATATAAATATATTTTTTTGAAAAAATTTATATACATGCCCCCGCTCAATTCTTATCTTTTTACGTACCTAATTTCTAGAAAAATTATTCTGTCAGGACTCTTAACATAGTGAACTATTCGGAGTCTAATAAAATCACGTCACGTGGTGGTGACAGAAGAAAAAAAAATATTTGTTCGGTAACACAAAGGAATATTCCTCCTGTGTTATTCAGGTGTTATTGTGTGTTATTTTGATATTATAACACCGGGAATATTCCCAGAATACAATAACACTTGAATAGCATATAATAATACCTGAATAATACGAAATAACACGGGGGAATACTCCCGTGTTACCGGGCTGATTTTTATTTTTTTTCTGTCACCGCAATGTGGCGTGATTTCATTTGACTCAAGTGGTTTTCTACATTAAGAGTCCTGATAGAATATGCGCTTCTAATTCTTAAGCCTCAATTTATACATCTAAATTTTGTTTTTTATAATTTAATATAGTGGCACTTCTGATGTGATAGAAATATTTAGAGGGGATGAATGTAAGAAAATAAAATTTGGGTGTTAAATATTTATATACATAGGAATTATGTTGTATGCATAAAAAAAATATTACATCATGACTCCTAATGTATTCAGAGCCTAATAGCGGGGCGTCACGTGTCAAGTGGGCGTCATCGTTTTTAACACTGGTCAATGTCAGTGTATTACAATGGGGCCCACTTGACATGTGATGCATCACCATTGGACTCTGAACACAAACTGCGTTAGGACTCCTGATATAATATTTTCTCTGTATGCATGTCAATACCAACCCACCCTCTTTTATTACTATTATTATTTTTTTTTTTGTATTATGAAGGTTTTTTAGGAATATGAACATTAATTGATGATTTTTTTCTTGATTAACATTTGATGTACTTAATGGATTACCTCCATCAATCGGGCATCAATGACTATAAATGCCGCGAGTAAAACAACACTACAAAACAAGGACTTTTCGCACCATTTTTAGAGGTTTCAAGAGCGCTCATAACACCTGCTAATTTTCACGAAGAATGTTATTGTTGTTTAATGGTGCCAAAATAATTACCATCATGGAGGAAGGAATTGAGAAATACGAAAAATTATTGTATACGGACACCGCATGTAGAGATGTATGCGGAGTGCGATCTATACCGTAGATCGCGGTGATCTACGGTGAAGATGTATTTCGGTGGGCCCCACTTTAAATTTTTTTAATTATTATTATTTTAAAATTTTGATTGGATCATCACCGTAGTTCACCGCGAACTACGGTGTAGATCGGACACCGCATGCATCTCTGCATGCGGTGTACGTATATAATAATTTTTCGAGAAATAGAGAGGTCGGCGGAATTAGGGCTAGGAAAGGAGCGAAATAGAAGACCTTGGCCCTAGCCGATGGAAATAATCTGCCATAAGCGCCGTCATATCTTTACCTATAGCGGCAAGTGCGGGGGCGTTTTTGGAAAACGTTGCGGTACCATTTGTTTTGTCCGCTTATCCGAAAATGCGATTTCATTTTTATACTAAACATAAGTCGTGGGTCGGGTTTCAAGATAATCTGCTTATCCTGAAACGCACAAGCTACCCCAAACATCAACACCTATAACAACGCTGCTGGTTCGCGTTGAAACNTTCATTTTTATACTAAACATAAGTCGTGGGTCGGGTTTCAAGATAATCTGCTTATCCTGAAACGCACAAGCTGCCCCAAACATTAACACCTATAACAACGCTGCTGGTTCGCGTTGAAAGTATCTCTTATTTTTCACTTGCAATTAATTATTATATGTCTTTTAAATTGGCAATGCTTGTTATCAATACGAATTTGCACTTCATGCCCTAATAATTATAAGAAAAAAAAGGGAAGATTTACATGCACACCCCTCAATTCTTTTGTATTTACATCTCTAGCGCATAGACTTTAATTTTTACATAAAGGCCCCTTCATGTATGCATGTTGATTGATGCTACTAATATTTCTTGACCGCTTGGCCTATGTCACATTTGCCCCACATAAATTCCTTAATTATGATATCTCTTTAATGAAATTTGAAAAAAAGTACCAGAGGACTCTTGGGGAAAGAACATATTGATTTTGATTTGATTATAAATAGAAATATTTACATAAATACCCACTCAATTCCCATGTATTTCCATATCTAAACATGTAAACTTCCACTTTTGTATAAGCCACCTTAGCCATTCTGTTGAGAAATTAGGGCGAAAAAAAATAAGAATCGACACAAATCCAGAAGAACACACAAAGATTTAACGAGGTTTGGCAAAATGCCTACATTCTCGGGAGCGGAGCGACAGTTTTCCTTCAATCTTAGAAAAAGAGTACAAAATCCCTTAGAGTTACAATAAAGCCTATATATATAGCCCTGAAGTACAATATATAATTACAAAATTATCAATGTACTGTACCGCAGGGAGTTGCCCCCGAACCCCCAACCTACATAACGAAACTCTCCTGATTTGGACAAATTATTCTGCTCCGCTTCATTCCAGCATATATCCCTTATATGATATATGAGTCATACCTAACACATTCATTAAAAATGGGCATTTCATCTTTTAAATATTTGCATACATACCCACTCAATTAGTAATCATTTGCATAATTTACACACATTGTGATTTTTTATTGCATTTCTTTTTAAAAAAATTACATTAAAAAAAATGAATCTCGTATGTGACATCATTTGCATGTATTTTACTAGCGTAGTTGATGACTTGATGCGCACAAAGATAGGGATAGAGAATATCAAAGATAATTACATATAAATCACCGGAAATATTAATATTTACGAATTAATCATCTTCTAATTAATATGCCTTAAATATTCATAAATATATAAGAATTGTTTGGTATGTATGTAATTTCCCATTTATTTTATTGAGTTATAAACTTCCAAATTGTGCCATAAATTTGTAATAAAGAAAATATGTCAGCACGAATATCAAGATAATCAAACAACCCAAGAAGAAGTGATTTGACAAAGGTGGGTCTACCATAAAACGACCTGACGCTCAGACCGACCGGCTTACGCTCGTTAGAGTTCATCCGAATCGACTTAATGATGCACACTCATATGACCTCATGTGCTAGAGGGTACACGTCTGCTCGATCGAAAAAAAATTTCTCGACAGGAATTAAGGATAGACAAAGACTCAACTCATCCGCTTAGACAAAAAAATCAACCGAGTGTTTAAATTTGTAAATATGTAATTTTCCTTTTTTTTTAATGAGTTAACATAAATATTTTTAATTTTTTTAGACAATTCCTGCAAAAATAGAAATTTAATAATAATTATTATTCTTAAATGAATAATAATAAATTATGATCTATTTTAATTTCTATTTTTTTTTTATTTTTTGATATGTTTAAATTATGCAAATGGCATTATAATAAAAGAGTAAAGTAGTGACGCAATTTAAGCATTTATTTTGCTTAAATATTCAAAAAGTCAATAAATTTTTTTTTCAGGGACGCTTTTATAAGATTGACGTAGAGATAACTAGGCCAGTGCTAAGGTAATTTAAATTATACAATAAGAAAAGGATAAACAAATATTTACGTACATACCACTCTAATCTTATCTATTAGCATATCCAACCCCCCCACAAATTGTACATACATGCAACTTTATCTATGCATGAACATATATATTTCATATTTAAAAATTAAAATAATGATATTTTTATGTGATTTATAATTAAATAATATTTTATTTCTAAAATAAATAATAATTTTTAGGGGATTAATAATTATTATTAAGACCATTTTACCCTCTAATGATAAGCTATTTGCAACAAATTATATTTAACAAATAAACAACTGAACTTTTAAAATAAAATATTATATTTTACTAATAAATATAAAAAAATGTAGATTTCCATCACTAAAAATGAATTAATAGTTTATTTGTTATAAATATTAAATATATTAACTATTTAAATATTATTATTATTTTTATATATTTTTTTGAATTTTCGTACCCATATATTCCNAGAGAGAGAGAGAGAGAGAGAGAGAGAGAGAGAGAGAGAGAGAGAGAGAGAGAGAGAGAGAGGGCTGTGAATATAGTTCGAAGATCATTAATCGCTCGAAGATTGATTTGAATTTCAGCTCAGATCGAAATCGAATCTAAATAAACAAGTCAAGATACAAGCCAAAATTTTGGATTGAATTTTGGTCGGGCGATTTTGAGTTGACCCTAGATCAGTTCGAAATTGGATCGTTAACAACCATATATGTAGCACATCTAAATGAAGTCAAATGTTCACTTATAAGTGCCCAAGCAGAAATGTCCAATTAAGAGCTTATTCTAGAGAAATCACAAGAGTCATATCAAGAATAAATATTTGAATTTATATTTTATTGTTTATATTTTAATTCTTGTTTCTAGAATATTTTGATTTTCAAATTTTGAGGCTTTTATGACTGGTCATAAAAAAGGAATAAATAAGGAGGATTATTAGCACCTTGCATCATGAATGACCACCTACCACCCTTCAAAATTTCCTCCTCATTTTCTTAACTTTTTATCATTGTAATCTCTATAAATATGACTGATATGTAATTTTTAGGATCATTTGTTGAATAAAATTGTTGAGTGAAAAATTTTCTCTTGGTACTTGATGCTTTGTTGTTTCCAGTGTTACATTTTATTTGGTGAGATTAGATATTAATTTTTTGTTTTTCTTCTAATTTAGTCATTATCCTCCATAACACTGGCTCTTAAACTCTTCGCCACACTTCATTCCTGTCCTAAGCTTCTTATAATATCAACAAACTAACAACCAAAGTCTCACAAACCATTCCAAACCCCTCTTCATTGCTCTTGGCAAAGAAAGGACATATTAGGACCTAGTTTTGTTCCTTAACCCTAAATACCATTATAAACTCATCTACTACAGATCATAGGTACACATCCTAAGCTATTTGCCAATAGTCATGTCTAGTCGTTTATCGATTGTTAAGCCACTTTTTCTNTTGCTCTTGGCAAAGAAAGGGCATATTAGGACCTAGTTTTGTTCCTTAACCCTAAATACCATTATAAACTCATCTACTACAGATTATAGGTGCACATCCTAATCTATTTGCCAATAGTCATGTCTAGTCGTTTATCGATTGTTAAGCCACTTTTTCCAAAGAGATATTTCAAATTAACCTAATTCACACTAGTCTTGGTATTTTAACCAACATTCCCTGATTAATCTCTTAAAATCCCACCAAAGCCTTCACATTAAATCTTTAGATCTAACACCAAACATCAATAATAAATTTTAGTATTTTATCTCATCAAAATGCCATTGGCCACTATCAGAGAGAGAGAGAGA
>JXCR01104282.1:6254-25848 GCA_002079205.1 Phalaenopsis hybrid cultivar | reverse complement strand
TTGTATTTGACGCCACACAAACTCAAATAGTAGGGAATATAATGACATCAACAACAACCATGCTGACGTCAATGTTAACGATTTTACGTCTATCACCACCACCCACCTCGATCTTCCACATTAACTCTATTTGCTAACATATAACATATTTTGGCTCGATCTTTAGACACTTGTTCAAATTTGATGTTAATTTGTTATTAATCTTAACTCCTTCAACATCAAACTAATTCTTAATTTATTATTATTATTTAAATGTATAGAATAGAAATGGAAGAACATGGATTCAATACTTAGTTTTTCATGATGAAAATATAAAAATAAAGATTTTAAGAGAAGCTCCTAAAAATAATAAACTTATTTTCTCAAACATTAATATAAAAGTACACATAATTGAGACTTCAAATATGATTAGGGGTTCTTACATATGGCTTTCTGCAAACCCCTCATTTTACAGATTGCGGCTCTGAAAGAGCAACATTACATGTAGAGGACAATGTTACGACAACGTTTTTGAGACCAAGGAGGTCGTGGAGAGAGGTGGACACGGGGCTACCTCTCTGTGGGATGGTTATTGCCTAAAAAATGCCATCGTAATCGTGTCCTCCGCACGTAATATTACTGTTTCGGAGCCACTATCGGTAAACTGAAGGGTTTATGGAACACTACATGGTAAAACCCCATATTATCATCAATGAACCAAGTAGTCAATTATTTACAAATATATTAATAATCAAAGGAAGATGTGTTATTGAACGATTCATTGGAGTACAATTTATCCGTTAACACTTAAAGAGCATAATAGAAGCATTTTTTGTAGGGTTCGAGTTAAGAATTGTAAGAACACACGGTCATGATTATAATGATGAAAATAATACAAGCGATGATTTTAACTAATTGAAGATTTTGATCATAAAAAAATAATTATTCAACTCATTATATATATTATTTTGGTCAATCGACTTGTTTGAATTCGACCGACTGAGGTGACCGGCAGAGTGACAACCGCTCCATTTGTTGGTCGACCGAGATGTCCGGTTGAGTGTCGATCTCATTCATCGTGGTAAATTCTAGTTGATCAATTAGCCGCAATCAAGGAATTATATAATTACATAAAGAAGAAAATAACTATGGAAACCGCACTTAATGCAATTGATGTTCTGATTAATTATATGAATTTTATAGTATATGGATATTACAATTTGAATTTTAATATTACTGTAATTTGGCTAGTCGATTTGCTTGAATTCGACCGAACGAGGTGATCGGCTGTGTGACGACTGCGCCATGGGTTGGTCGATCGAGGCGCCCAGTTGAGTGTCGATCTCGTCTGCCGTGGTAAATGTAGGTCGAGTGATTAATCACGATCAATGATTCCCGCCTGCGCCCTGGTCGGTCGAGATTGTCGGCGTGGTCTGTCGTTCAAATCTCTCACTTTTGTGTGTCGGTCGATTCGTGACCACATGATTGACAATAAGGCAGTAGGACACATTGGTTGTCTGGCCTTCGTCTGAGCCTTTCAAATGCTTTGAGATTCGTGCGACGATTGATTTGAATTTCCTATATATATAATAATAGTCACTCAATGGGTAGATATAAATATATTTAACTTAAATCTTATTTTAAGAAAAACTCTGCAGTATTTAATCAACTAATTAAATAAACTAAAATAAAATATTCTTCAGTATTTAATCAATTAAATATATATTTTCTTCAGATAATAAAGAGAATATATTTAAATAAAAAACTTAATAAGAATATATATATATTACACTTGACTTTTGGATAAAAATACAAAAAAAGCAGTTATAATTTGTTTAACGAATCCAAGTCACGCAATCTGTTAAACAACCTATTTATTTATTTATTAGATATTTTACAAACATACCCCTACATTTTTATGTATTTATAATTCTAATACTTAAATTTTAATTTTTACATTCATACCATCTTAATATTTTACGCATGCTCAAGACCTTACATTTCACCTTTTAAAGTTAAAGGAATGATGTTTTTTATGTGATATAAGAATGTGGATGGTATATTTAGATGAAAATAAAATGTAGTTGTTAGACATGTAAATGTAAGAAAATTGGGTGCTATTTTTGTCAATTTGACTAAATGTAGCATTTATTTTGTCAATTTGGTTAAATAAAGCATTTATTTTGTTATTTTATTTAATAATACTAGATATTATAAATGTGATAAAAATGCAATAACATTATATATAGGGTCTGTTTGGGGCAGTTGCTACTTATTGAATAATCTGCTGATAAATTGATTAAAAATAATCAACTGATAAGTTAGATCTGGTGATTATTGCAAATTTTCATTTTTTTTGAAAAACCAAGATTACTAACAGAAAGCTGTTACCACACCTAGATAGTTGCGGTCTGAAAATATTGTTTTCAATGTTTTCAAAATGCATAAGCTGTCAAAACGCAGTTTACCCAAACAAGTTAGGTGTATTTTTAAAACGTCATCGCATCAAATAATTTGCCTTAAACGGGCCCATAAATATCCCTATTATTAAATATGTCACTAAAAAATAGNTATATATATATATATATATATATATATATATATATTTTTTTGCTTTTAAAGCATTGTAAAGGTATTTATTTGATTTGCTAATTATTTTATGTTAAAATTTTAAAAAAAATTTAGGATGAGACATTTAATGGGGCATTTAAGTACATACTAACCAATGCTTATGTATTTACAAATCTTGATGTGTGCTAGAAGATTCGCGACGGTAAAGTAGAAAATTATCTTCTTAGTCTTGCACGAGAATTCAACACATTCAGATGAAAGAAACCAACCACCAAAGACGACAGAAGTCTTTACGCAAAAAACCCGGAAATAGAAGAAAATCATAAGGTATGGCTTAGTTAAAGAGATCAACTAGAAATTAGTGATTATAGCTATAACCCATTATCCCGCAAGCGGGAAAGGGTTACACAGTTTGTTAAGTGACAACTTCAGCGTGTGAATTAACTTATCGTAACAAGTAGGCAGAAGTCAATGGTAATCGGTGGTGGCCGACGGGTTGTGTTCGACGACATGTTGCGACTGATGGTAGGTGGTGGTCGACAACAAGGTGATGTTGGAGTTCAGTCATTCTCTAAGCTTCAGGCTTTTTCAGGCTTCAACCTCTCTCCCCAAGGCTTCAAACTTCTTCCCCATTCAAGAGTACAGTAGGACTCTATTTATAGAGACTTTGTTGCAATTAATGAAAGAATATGAACCATTTTGATCGGATGTCCCATAAAGATTTCATATATCAAGCAGTGTTTGATAGACATTTGAGTGTCTTAATGATGTCAAAATTCGACATTTCTTTAACCTTTTAAATATATTATATATGCTTCTAACAGTGGATTAATGGCTTGATCTAAGCTTGATTTGGTTCAGATTTAACCAATTTGGGTACCATTGGGCTCGTCTCTTTGAGCCGATCAGTTTAACTATAAGTTTGTTGAAATCAGAATATTAGGTAATTTTTAATAGAGTTTGAAGGTTTATTGATCGAAAGATATTTTTAAGATCTGTATCATGCCTTGAGATTTATGTCATATAATAAAAATTTGTTGATAACGTATTAGTTTTCTCTATATTTTCGAGCAAGATCAACTTCATCGTCTGAAAATATTATAATATGGAGCACAAAAGTCTTGAACGCCATACCTGTCACTATATAAATTTTGGTGATAGATTGTAAATGCATAAGAGTTATATGTGTGTATGTGCGAGCGCGTGTGTGTAATATAATATTTGATTTTTATATTTGTACCACATAACCTTTTCATATCACATAAAAAATATCTCTAATTTGAAATACATATTTTCATGCATGACTAAAGTGACAAATATGCAAAAATTAAAATTTAGGCGATAGATATGCAAATACATAAGAATTGAGTGGCATTCATCTAAATCTCCTAAATTTACAAATTTTAAATTATATCCTAAAAATGATTATAAATGTCTTTTTAAAAAATTAATGGAGGTGATGAATTCATTAAACGTATGAACTTGATTTTTAAATACCACTTTTTTTTTTAAATACAAGCCTAATTTTATATCCCTAGAAAACACATAAAAAAGAAACCTTTGATATATATGTAATTACCAAATTACCCCGGTACCGCTCCCCCAACCCACATAAGGACACTCCCTGATTTGGACAGAATCTTCCGCTCTGCTCCACCCCTAATTTAGCACTGTTCATTTATGGTATATGAGTCATATCTGACAAGCACCATCTTGAAATAAATGCAATAAAATAATTATAGTACCCATATTAAATCTAAATTAACATATGAATCAAATAAGTTTTTCAAGTATTAATATAAATATATTTTTTTGAAAGATTTACATACATGCCCCCGCTCAATTCTTATATTCTTACATGCCTAATTCTTAGAAAAATTATTTTGTCAAGACTCTTAACGTAGAAAATCATTTGAAGTTCAATGAAATCACGCCACGTGGTGGGGAAAGAAAAAAAAATAAAATATGTCTGGTAACACAAGAGAATATTCCTCTTGTGTTATTCAAGTGTTATTTGTGTGTTATTCAAGTGTTATTTGTGTGTTGTTTCAATATTATAACACCCGGAATATTCCCAGAACACAATAACACCTAAATAATACAGAATAACGCGGGGGAATATTCCCGTGTTACCGGACCGATTTTTATTTTTATTTTTTCTATCACCGCCACGTGGCGTGATTTCGTTGTACTCCGAGTGGTTCTCTACATTAGGAGTCCTGACAGAATATGCACTCCTAATTCCTAAGCCTCAATTTATACATCTAAATTTTGTTTTTAATAATTTAATATTGTGGCACTTTTGATGTGATGGAAATATTTAGAGGGGATGAATGTAAAAAAAAATAAAGTTTGGGTGTTAAATATTTATATACATAGGAATTATGTTGTATGCATGAGAAAAATATTACATCATGACTCTTAATACATTCAGTGTCCAATGACGGGGCGTCACGTGTCAAGTGGGCGCCAACATTTTTAACACCGGCCAATGCCAGTGTATTACAGTGGGGCACACTTAACACGTGACGCCCCACTATTGGACTCCGAACACAAACTGCGTTATGAGTCTTGATTTAATATTTTCTCTGTATGCATGTCAATACCCACCCACCCCTCTTTTGATGATTTTTTTCTTGATTAACATTTGATGTGCTTAACGGATTACCTCCATCAACCGGGCATCAATGACTATAAATTCTCGCGAGTAAAACAACACTACAAAACAAGGACTTTTCACACCATTTTTATAGGTTTCAAGAGCGCTCATAACGCATGCTAATTTTCACGAAGAATGTTATTGTTGTTTAATGTTGCCAAAATAATTACGACCTTCGAGGAAGGAATTGAGAAATAGAGAGGTCGGCGGAAATAATATGATGCGGCGACGTTTATATGCGCCGTCATAACTTTGCCTATAGCGGCAAGTGTGGGGGTGTTTTTGAAAACGTCGCGGCACCATTTAGATTACGTGTTTTGCCCGCTTATCTGAAAATGCGATTCCATTTTTGCACTAAGCATAGGCCCCGGGTCGACCCCCAAAGTGGACCTGTGGGTTGGGTTTCAAGATAATTTGCTTATACTAAAACACACAAACTGCCCCAAAACGTCAACACCTATAAAACCGCACTGTTAGTATTTCTTATTATCACTTGCACTTGATTATTAGATGTTTTTTAAAGTGGAAATGCTTGTTTTAAATTGAAGGAAAGTTATCAATAAGAATTTGCACTTCATCCCCTAATAATTATAAGAAAAAAGGGAAGATTTACATGCACACCCCTCAATTCTTTTGTATTTACATCTCTAGAACATAGACTTTAATTTTTACATAAAGGCCCCTTCATCTATGCATGTTGATTGATGCTATTAATATTTCTATGTCACATTTGCCCCCACATAAATTCCTTAATTATGATATCTCTTTAAAGAAATTTGAAAAAAAAAGTACGAGAGGACTCTTGGGGAAATATTTACATAAATACCCACTCAATTCACATGTACTTTCATATCTAACATGTAAACTTCAAGAATCGACATAATTCCAGAAGAACACACAAAAATCTAAAGAGGTTCGGCAAAATGCCTACGTTTTCGGGAGCAGAGCAATAACTTTCCTTCAATCTTAGAAAAAGAGTACAAAATACTTTAAGGTTACAATAGAGCCTATACATATAACCCTGGAGTACAATATGTAATCACAAAATTATCTCTGTACTGTACCGCAGGGCGTTACCCCGCACCCCCAACCCACATAACAAAACTCTCCTTATTTGGACAGATTATTCTGCTCCGCTCCGCTTCATTCCAGCATATGTCCCTTATATAGTATATGAGCCATACGTAACACATTCATTAAAAAGGGGCATTTCATCTTTTAAATATTTGCATACATACCCACTCAATTAGTAATCATTTGCATAATTTACACATTATTGTGATTTTTTATTGCATTTCTTTTTTAAAAAATTACATTTAAAAAAAATGAATCTCGTATGTGACATCATTTGCATGTATTTTACTAGCGTAGTTGATGACATGATGCGCACAAAGATAGGGATAGAGAATATCAAAGATAATTATATATAAACCACCGGAAATATTAATATTTACGAATTAATCATCTACTAATTAATGTCTTAAATATTCATAAATATATAAAAATTGTTTGGTACGTATGTAATTTCCCACTTATTTTATTGAGTTATAAACTTCCAAATTGTGACATAAATTTGTAATAAAAAAAAATGTGTCAGCACGAATGTCAAGACAATCAAGCAACCCAAGAAGAAGTGATTTGACAAAGGTGGGTCTGCCATAAAACGACCCGACGCACTGACCGACCGGCTTACGCTCGTTAGAGTTCATCCGAATCGACTTAATGATGCACACTCATATGACCTCATGTGCCAGAGGGTACACGTCTACTCGATCGATAAAAATTTCCTCGACAGAAATTAAGGATAGACGAAGACCCAACTCATCCGCTTAGACCAAAAAAAAAAAATCAACCGAGTGTTTAAATATGTAAATATCAATGTTCCAAATGGTCTGTATGTAATTTTCCTTTTTTTTTAATGAGTTAACATAAATATTTTTAATTTTTTTAGACAATTCCTGCAAAAATAGAAATTTATTATTTAATAATAATAATAAATTATGATATATTTTAATTTATATATATATTTTTTAATTTTTTGATATGTTTAAATTATGCAAATGGCATTATAATAAAAGAGTAAAGTAGTGACGCATTTTAAGCATTTATTTTGCTTAAATATTCAAAAAGTCAATAAATTTTTTTTTAGGGACGCTTTTATAAGATTGACGTAGAGATAACTAAGCCGGTGCTAATTTAATTTAAATTATAGAATAAGAAAAGGATAAAAAAAATATTTACATACATACCACTCTAATCTTATCTATTAGCATATCCAACCCCCCACAAATTGTACATACATGCAACTTTATATATGCATGAACATATTTATTTCATACTTAAAAATTAAAATAATGATAATTTTATGTGATTTATAATGTAAATAATATTTATTTCTAAAATAAATAATAATTTTTAGGGGATTACATATACATAAATATATAAGTGTAAATTAAGATCATTTGGAATAAAGAATTTTTAAAATAAAATATTATATTTTACAAATAAATATAAAAAATGTGGATTTCCATCACGAAAAATGAAAATAAGGTTTAATAGTAATGATTAATATTTTATTTGTTATAAATATTAAATATTTAAATATTATTATTAATTATATATATATTTTGAATTTTCGTACCCATATATTCCTTTAATATGTACATTTAGAATTTTGTAGAAGAAGAATAATAATAAAATAGCTTATGATAATTGTTTGGTCACATGGTTGCGTCCATTAGGTCAATAGTTAACAACAATGAGTTAGATCAACTCCATCTAATAAACGCTTCATGTTCTCCTCCACTAGCATACTATCTCAATATTCGTCCTTCAAGATACACTCTTGATTTTGCCCTAGAGTTTAGAGAGAGAAAGAGAGAGAGAGAGAGAGAGAGAGAGAGAGAGAGAGAGAGAGAGAGAGAGAGAGAGAGAGCTGTGAATATAGTTCGAAGATCATTAATCGCTCGAAGATTGATTTGAGTTTCAGCTCAAATCGAGATCGAATCAAAATAAACAAGTTAAGATACGAGCCAAGATTTTGGTCGAGTGATTTTGAATTGACCCTAGATCAGTTCGAAATTGGATCGTTAACAGTCATAGATGTAGCACATCTGAATGAAGTCAAAGGTTCACTTACAAGTGCCCAAGCAGAAGCCTAAGAAAATGTCCAATTAAGAGCCCATTCTAGAGAAATCACAAGAGTCATATCAAGCAAAAATTATTTGAATTTGTACTTTAATTCTTGTTTCTAGAATATTTTGATTTTCAAATTTTGAGGCTTTTATGACTGGTCATAAAAAAAGAATAAATAAGGAGGATTATTAGCACCTTGCATCATTAATGACTACCTACCACCCTTCAATATTTCCTCCTCATTTTCTTAACTTTTGATCATTGTAATCTCTATAAATAGGGCTGATATCTAATTTTTAGGATCATTTGTTGAATAAAATATTTGAGTGAAAAATTTTCTTTTGGTACTTGATGCTTTGTTGCTTCAAGTGTTACATTTTATTTGGTGAGATTAGATGTTTATTTTTTTGCTTTTCTTCTAATTTATTCATTATCCTCCATAACACTGACTCTTAAACTCTTCACCACACTTCATTCATGTCCTAAGCTTCTTATAATATCAGCAAACTAACAACCAAATCTCAAAAACCATTCCAAACCCCTCTTCATAGCTCTTGGCAAAGAAAGAGCTTATTAGGACCTAGTTTTGTTCCCTAACCCTAGATATCATTGTAAACTCATCTACTACAGATCATAGGTACACATCCTAAGCTATTTGCCAATAGTCATATCTAGTCGTTTATCGATTGTTAAGCCACTTTTTCCAAAGAGATATTTCAAATTAACCTAATTCACACTAGTCTTGGTATTTTAACCACCATTCCCTGATTAATCTTTTAAAATCCCACCAAAGCCTTCACATTAAATCTTTAGATCTAACACCAAACATCAAAATGTAAATACAGATTGCGGCTCTAGAAGAGCAACATTACATGTAGAGGACAATGTTACGATGACATTTTTGAGACCAAGGAGGTCGTGGAGAGAGGTGGACACGGGGCTGCCTCTCTGTGAGATGACTATTGCCTCGAAAATGCCATCGTAATCGTGTCTTCCGCACGTAATATTACTGTTTCAGAGCCACCATCAGTAAAATGAAGGGTTTATGGAACACTACATGGTAAAACCCCATATAATCATCAATGGATCAAGTAGTAAATTATTTACAAATATATTAATAATCAAAGGAAGATGTGTTATTGAACGATTCATTGGAGTAATACATATGGATAAAATTTATCCGTTAACACTTAAGAGTGCAATAGAAGCATTTTTTGTAGGGTATGGTTAAGAATTGGAAGAACACACAGTCATAATTATAATGATGAAAATAATACAAGGGATGATTTCAACTAATTGAAGATTTTGATCATAAAAAAATAATTATTCAGCTCATTATATATATTATTTTGGTCAGTCGACTTGCTTGAATTCAGCCCACTGATGCGACTGGTTGAGTGACTACCGCGCAATTTGTTGGTCGACCGAGATGCCCGATTGAGTGTCGATCTCATCCATCGTGGTAAATGCTTGTTGATCAATTAGCCACAATCAAGGATTTATATAATTACATAAAGGAGAAAACAACAATGAAAACCGCTCTTATTACAATTGATGTTCTAATTAATCGTATGAACTTTATAGTATATGAATATTACAATTTGAATTTTAATATTACAAAAATTTGACTAGTCGACTTGCTTGAATTCAACCGAATGAAGTGATTGATTGAGTGACGACCACGCAATGGGTTGGTCGATCGAGGCGTCCGGTTGAGTGTTGGTCTCGTCCGCAGTGGTAAATGCGGGTCGAGCGATTAATCACGATCAAGGATTCCCGCCTGCACCCTGGTCGGTCGAGATTGTCGGCGTGGTCTGTCGTTCAAATCTCTCACTATGGTGTGTCGGTCGATTCGTGACCACATGATTGACAATAAGGCAGTAGGATGCATTTGTTGTTTGGTCCTCGTCTGAGCAGTTCAAATGCTTTGAGATTCGTGCGACGATTGATTTGAATTTCATATAAATAAAATAATAGTCACTCAATGGGTAGATATAAATATATTTAATATAAATCTTATTTTAAAAAATNGAGATGTCCGGTTGAGTGTCGATCTCATTCATCGTGGTAAATTCTAGTTGATCAATTAGCCGCAATCAAGGATTTATATAATTACATAAAGAAGAAAATAACTATGAAAACCGCTCTTAATGCAATTGATGTTCTGATTAATTGTATGAATTTTATAGTATATGGATATTACAATTTGAATTTTAATATTACGGTAATTTGGCTAGTCGATTTGCTTGAATTCGACCGAACGAGGTGATCGGCTGTGTGACGACTGCGCCATGGGTTGGTCAATCGAGACGCCCAGTTGAGTGTCGATCTCGTCTGCCGTGGTAAATGCAGGTCGGGTGATTAATCACGATCAAGGATTCCCGCCTGCGCCCTGGTCGGTCGAAATTGTCGGCGTGGTCTGTCGTTCAAATCTCTCACTTTTGCGTGTCGGTCGATTCGTGACCACATGATTGACAATAAGGCAGTAGGACACATTGGTTGTCTGGCCTTCGTCTGAGCCTTTCAAATGCTTTGAGATTCGTGCGACGATTGATTTGAATTTCCTATATATATAATAATAGTCACTCAATGGGTAGATATAAATATATTTAACTTAAATCTTATTTTAAGAAAAACNCAATAAGGCAGTAGGACACATTGGTTGTCTGGCCTTCGTCTGAGCCTTTCAAATGCTTTGAGATTCGTGCGATGATTGATTTGAATTTCATATATATAAAATAATAGTCACTCAATGGGTAGATATAAATATATTTAACTTAAATCTTATTTTAAAAAAAACTCTGCAGTATTTAATCAACTAACTAAATAAACTAAAATAAAATATTCTTCAGTATTTAATCAATTAAATATATATTTTCTTCAGATAATAAAGAGAATATATTTAAATAAAAAACTTAATAAGAATATATATATATTACACTTGACTTTTGGATAAAAATACAAAAAAAGCAGTTATAATTTGTTTAACGAATCCAAGTCACGCAATCTGTTAAACAACCTATTTATTTATTTATTAGATATTTTACAAACATACCCCTACATTTTTATGTATTTATAATTCTAATACTTAAATTTTAATTTTTACATTCATACCATCTTAATATTTTACGCATGCACAAGACCTTACATTTCACCTTTTAAAGTTAAAGGAATGATGTTTTTTATGTGATATAACAATGTGGATGGTATATTTAGATGAAAATACAATTTAGTTGTTAGATATGTAAATTTAAGGAAATTGGGTGCTATTTTTGTCAATTTGACTAAATGTAGCATTTATTTTGTCAAGGTTAAATATAACATTTATTTTGTCATTTTATTTAATAATACTAGATATTATAGATGTGATAAAAATGCAATAACATTATATATAAGGTCTGTTTGGGGGCAATGGGCAATTGCTGCTTATTGAATAATCTGCTGATAAATTGATTAAAAATAATCAGCTGATAAGCTAGATGCGGTGACTATTGCAAATTTTCATTTTTTTGGAAAAATGAGACTACTAACAGAAAACTGTCACCATATCTAGATAGGTGCGGTCTGAAAATACTGTTTTCAATGTTTTCAAAATGCATAAGCTGTCAAAACGCAGTTTACCAAAACAGGTCAGGTGCGTTTTCAAAACGCCACCGCACCAAATAAGCTGAAAGATAGANCCTTTCTTGTTTAAGGTGGGTTAAGACAGTGTTTAAGACAGTGGGTGTTGTTATTATTGTTAATTTTCTTCATTTTGGTTGATTGGGGTTTTGGAGCTGTCAATCGGTTTGGTCTTGGGTTAGGTTCTTTCTGTGGGGAAGGCATTATCGATACAGGCGCATCCGGATAAGGAGTTGGCGGGGTTCCTTCACAAGACGCACCCGGAGCTCTATAAGGACCCAAACCATAAGCCGGAAATGGCGATTGCGCTATCTGAATTCAAGGCGCTATGTGGGTTTGTAAGCGTGAAGGTGCCTTTCCATTTCCATTTTCGTCGGATGTTGGTGTACTTCTTTCTTTTCCTAATCATCTATTAAATTTGCTTGCAAAGTTTCGAAGATCAAGGCAGTGGTGAGCATATATTCGGCCTGGTTTTGAACATCTAATTTAAGCTTTGATAGTACTTTACTTGATCCTATATCTGAACTTTCAAGTGATATTTCAACATAATCGTAGCATTTGGCATTTTTCCTTCTATTTTTACAAAGTTTCATATGGGTTAGATGAATTGCAGGTGTTTTGTTGCTCAAATGGTTTAGATAATTTAATCTGAGATTGTCTTATGAATCACACTCAATAAATAGAGCATACGACACGAGGAAAGGGGGAGAGAGAGATAGGGGCAAAGAGTAGTGTGCTAATGAACAATAAAATGAGGGACTTGTTTTATCTCTTATTCATGAAATGATCTTCTATTTATAGACCAAATGGTTACAAGAAAAAAGGGTTTCAAGGGTTGAAGTTACATTTATACTCTTATTTAAATAAGGTATGTACACGTTATTTTAGGGATTATACTGCTGTCGTCTCAGGGCCTCACAGTTCTACAGTTTGATCGATTGGGTCGAGAAGGTAAAGCAATCAGTATTGACAACCGAACAGATGGATAGAGACCATTAACCAGCCGATCAGATGTATTGATCCATTAATCAATCCTTAATACCCACCCAAGGAGTTTCTGTTGGTCGCGTAAAGCTAGACCATCGAGCAAAGGGTGAGTCACCGTAACTTGACAGGTAGTTTAACTTTTAGACGAGGAGATCTCACTGGGGTTGGTTGGGACTCTCGACTCCATGATGTCTTAAGGGAACTCTCAGTTGTCTCTGATATCATTATTAGGTTTAGTAGAGCCCAGGTCAATTTGTAGAAATTAATTGAACTTCCATATTTTTTGTTTTATCAGGCGATGCTTTTCTAAGGAGGACCCGACTCATTAATGCTGTTCCTGCCTTCGTCCTTTAGCTAATAAGACAACTGCCTTTGGCGGTGAATAAAGAATTGATAAATTCATTTTTGATGTGATGGAGGGTCCCGCCACCATTAAATACTTGCAGAAGAAATTAGATTAAATAGTGACTATTTTTCCCTCCACAATTCTTTAGAAGACGTTGGCTCACAGCGAGGTTCCAAGTTCTCCATCCGTCTTTTCTGCGATTGGCTTGTGGTGAGCATTTCTCTCTTCCCTGCGGTTCGTTCTTCTTCAATGGCTCATAGGTAAAGGAGAAGAGAGAAGGTCGATGGAGAGGAGTGAGAAAAAAGGGAGAGTTTTTCTTGTAATAGTCGAGGTGATCGACAAGTGTAATTTTTAACCATATAAAATTCTCTGCAATTACATGGACGTATGCAAATTTGTTAAATTATGTAAATCTGTGTGTTATTTTATGATATGCAATTTTCAATCCGATTTTTACTTTTTTGCCGTTGTTTTTTTCACAACAATTGGTATCGAGCCCCGGTTCGGATCTGAGGAAGAACGATGGTCGAAGACGAAGTGAAGGTTTCGAGAATCGAGAAGTTCGATGACACATATTTTTTTTACTGGATGATGCAAACAGAAGACTACCTCGATGAGAAGAAACTTCATCTTCCGTTACTGGGAGAGTGACCGGAGAAGATGGATGAGGCTGATTGAAATCTGTTGGATCGACAAGTTTTGGGGGTTATTTGGTTAACCTTGTCGAGATTCATTGCTCACAACGTCATCAAGGAAATGACAACTGCATATCTTATGACAGCTTTATCAGGTATATATGAAAAGCCATCGGCGAATAATAAAATGCATTTGATAAAAAAGTTATTCAACTTAAAGATAGCGGAATGTGTGTCTGTTGTTCAACATCTGAATGATTTCAATACCATCGCAAATCAATTATCGTATGTAAAATTGATTTTGATGATGAGATATGTTTAACTTCACTGTCAAATAACTGAGAAGTCATGAGCATGACAGTTAGCAATTCTGCAGATAAATTTAAGTCGTGATTTGATTTTGGCTGAGGAGGTGAAAATGTAAGATTCTGACGAGACCTCGGGTTTGAGTTCGACACTGAATGTTGATTTCAGAGGTAAATCACTGGATAGGAACTCAAATAGAGGAAGATCAAAATCAAACAATAAAGACAAGAGCAAGTCAAAGCCTGGTCAGCTAACAACCTGCTGAAATTGTGACAAAACTGACTACATAAAGAAAAACTGTAAAAATCCTTAGAAGATGGTGAATGTCAGTGTTAATGCTATAACTGAAGAAGTGCATGATGCACTGTTGCTTACAATTTGCAGCTCTGTTGAAGATTGAATACTGAACTCAGGAGCTTCTTTCTATACATCTTTCCGCCAGGAGTTGATGCGAAACTATGTTGCATATGACTTTGAGAAGGTATATATGGCTGGTGGAGAAGCTCTGAACGTGATGGAGATGAGAGATGTTGATATTGCACTCCCTAACAAGAGTAAATGACTTTGCAAAAGACCAGACACATTTGTGAGTTGAAGAATCTCATTCCTGTTGGACAGCTTGATGAGGGCGGTCATTTAGTAATGTTCTCAGATAACACCTGAAAGGTCACTAAAGGAGCACTGATACTGGCTTAGGGTAAGAAGATTAGTACGCTGTATATGACTACTGGTTTAATTAACAGTGGTGATGCGATAATTGCAGAAAGAGTAACAGACATTGTCATTGCAGGCTTGGACACATGAGTCAGAGAGATATGAAAGAGCTTTAATCTAGAGGCAAACTATTAAAACTGAAGTGTGAAAATTGCAATATGGGGATGCAGAAAATTGTCAATTTTCTGAAAGGTGGCAGAGCGCCAAAGACAGGAAAACTAAAACTAGATCTTTCCCAATGACATCCCTTGGAGACTCACTACTATGTCACATTCATAGATGATCACAATAGAAATATATGAGTTTATTTTTTTAAGCATAAATCTGATATATTTACTGTGTTCAAAACTTGGAAGACTATGGTTGAGACGAAGACAGATTTAAAACTGAAATGTTTGATGTCTGATAATGGTGGTGAATACATCGATGGTGGGTTCAAGGAGTACTGAGCATTTCAGGGTATCAAAATGGAGAAGACCATTCTGGAGACACCATAACAAAATGGAGAGCGTATGAACATGACCATCAATGAGCGTGTCAGGAGCATGAGATTGCACGTCGGACTACCACTAATTTTCTGGGCAGATGCGGTCAACACTGCAGTTTACTTGATCAACAGAGAGCCATCCGTACCATTAAATTGTGAGTTACCTGAGGAGGTCTGGAGCGACAAAGATGTTAAATTTTCTCATTTTAAGGCTTTTAATTGTCTTTCTTATATTCTAATCAATTCTGATGTTCTTAACAAGCTTGAGGCTAAGTCAAAGAAATGTTATTTCATTGGTTATGAAGATGAAACATTTGACTATCGTTTCTGGGATGATTAAGATCGGAAGATTATCAGAAGTAGGAATGTGATATTTAATGAGAAGATGATATACAAGAACAATGCTAGTACACATTCTGAAGAAGCTCCTCAGAAATTAGAGTTCTTAAGGTTTGACGATCTCCCAGAGGTCACAGCACATGACAGAGATGTGAATGATAAGGAGAGTGGGTCCGGGGTACCCATTCCTATTATTCTGGAGCCAGATTCAGAGTCATTTACTACTGAAGCTATAGTTCGCAGGTCAGTCAAGAGCAGACGTTTTCCACAGCATTACTCACCAACTTTGAACTACATCCTGCTGACAGATGGTGAAGAACCACCGAGCTATGAAGAAACCTTGACAGATGAAAATTCTATCAAGTGAGAGTTGGCCATGATGGAGAATATTGTTTCATTGCTGGGAAATGAGACATGAGAGCTGACAAAATTTTCACCATGGAAGAAGACATTGCACAACAAGTGAGTGTATTGGGTGAAGACTGAGCTTGATGACAGTAAGAGATACAGGGCTAAACTTGTTGTAAAAGACTTTTAGCAGAAACATGACATTGATTACTCTGAGATATTTTCTCTTGTGGTGAAGCTCACAACTATTAGGATGGTAATGACTATGGTTGTTATTGAAGATCTGATTCTTGAGCAGTTAGATGTGAATACAGTTTTTCTTCATGGAGATCTTAAAGAAGACATCTACATGTGTCAGCCTGAGGGGTTTGTGGTACAGAGACAGGAAGACTCAATTTGCTGACTGAAGAAAAACTTATATGGCCTGAAGCAAGCTTCTAGATACTTGTACAAAAAGTTTGATAATTTCATGCAAAATGCAGGGTACAACAAATGTCAGACAGATCATTGTTGCTATGTTAAGTATTTTGAAAATTCTTATATCATCCTGTTGCTGTATGTGAATGATATGCTTATTGCATGGGCTAGTATTGATGAAATCAATAACCTGAAGAGGCAGATGTCAGAACACTTTGCAATGAAAGATTTGGGAGCAGCAAAGCAAATCCTTAATATGAGGATTGTCAGCCACAGAGAGAGACACGTTCAGGCTTTCACAGACGGAATATGTGAAAAAGGTACTTAGCAGATTTAATATGGATATAACCAAACTAGTTGACACACCTTTGGGCGGTCATTTCAGACCCAACAAGAACAAGTCACTCAAGTTAGAGGAGGAACAAGACTACATGAGTAAGGTTCCTTACATTCCAGCTATTGATTCTCTTATGTATGCTATGGTTTGCATAAGACCGTATATTGCCATGCAGTGGGAGTTGTGAGCAGATACATGAGTAATCCAAAGAAGGAACATCGGGAAGCTATGAAGTGGATCTCGAGATATTTAAGAGGATCTTCAGAAACTTGCTTGTGTTTCTCAAGAAAAGTCTTGGAGATACAGGGCTACGTTGATGCAGATTTAACTGGAGACATTAATAGTAGGAAGTGTACTACAAGTCATGTTTATACTCTTGGGGGTACTGCAGTGTCATGAGGCTCAAATCTACAGAAGTCAGTTTTATTATCCACTACAGAAGCTGAGTACACCTCAGTGCTAGAGGCTGCAAAGGAGATGATGTGATTGCAGTGTTACTTGAAGAATTGGGTAAGGAGGTTCGAAATGACACACACTCTCTACAGTGATAGTTAGAAGGCCGTATTCCTTGTCAGGAATCCAATATTTCAATCAAGGACCAAACACATTCAGATCAGATATCACTTCATTCGATCATTGCTAGATGACAGTCAATTGCTATTTGAGAAAATTTGTGAAAGCAAGAACTCTGCTGATATGTTGACTAAGGGTGTTACACTTGAGAAACTGAAGTTATGCTCGACTTCTGTTGGACTTCTAGCATTAAGACAAAAATTTGAGTTGCAGAGGTGGAAGATATCACATTTGAGAAAAAGAACGGTGCGGTCAGTGGATAATGCAGCAAGTGTACCTGTCTCCAAGTGGGAGAATTGTTAGGTTTAGTGGAGCCCAAGTCCACTCGTACAAATTAATTGAACTTCCATGTTTCTTGTTTTGTCAGGTGATGCTTTCCTAAGAAGGACCCGGCTCATTAATGCTCTTCCCTCCTCTGTCCTTTAACTAATAAGACATCTGCCTTTAACGATGAATAAAGAATTGATAAATTCCTTTTCGATGTGATAGAGTATCCCGCCACCATTAAATGCTTGCAGATGAAATTAGATTAAATAGTGGCTACTCTCCCCTTCGCAATTCTTTAAAAGGCGTTAGATCACGACAAGAAAGAATAGAATTGCAAGGTTCCAAGTTCTCCCTCAATCTCTTCTGTGATTTGCTTGCGGTGGGGACTTCCCTCTTCCCTACGGTTTGTTCTTTTTCGGTGGCTCACGGGTAAAGGAGGAGAGAGGAGTTCGAGGGAGAGGAGAGAGAAGAAAGTAAAAACTTTTCTTGTAATCGTCGAGGTGATCGACGGGTGTAACTCTTAACCAAATAAAATTCTCTACAACTCTATGTATGTAGGCAAATTTGCTGAACCACGTAAATCAGTGTATTATTTTTTGGTTTGCAATTTTTTATTCGGTTTTTCGCTTTATTGTCGTCATTTTTCAAAACAATCATGACGAGTTGTTTGAGCGTGTATTGTTGAATCAGTTCAGATGATCTTTGGCTAGCGCATACGAATCGGTCTTCCAGACCGGCGGGTCAATTTCCGGTGGTCCTACATTTGCTACGTCATATTTTCTTAAGTAATCAGACTGTTTCGAGATTCATGCTAACACATTTTCTGTGTAAAGTAATGAAAACTTAAATTATTCTTTTTTGTCGAAAATAAAAAAAAAGTAATAATTTTCTAAAGTCATTATCCAACCTATTTTTATTGTACATTTCTATTAAGGATGTTGTCTTTTCGGTGTTTCAATTATTTTTGATGCAGTTTTTTTTGATATGACGAGCGATAAATGCAAAATATGTAACTTAAACTTGTGGCGTTAGAAAAACGAGCTTCTTTTCTAACCACTGTTCATGGTTGCTTTTACTGCGTTATTTTTCCTTAAATTAGCTGATCCTTGAACCTTTCAGAGCTAATTCTTCGTAATCAATTCCTTTTATTGCATCTAGTCGATCTGGCATAGAGTTCCTTGGCTCTAGATTAGGAACAGTAATTGTTTGTAGCATTATGTTATTGTATTTTTTTTTTCTTTTCGGTGTTAAATGTTTCATTATGACTTGTTTACATGATGACTGAGAAAAATACAGTTGACTGTGAAAAGAATTGGATCAATCTATTTATTTTGTACATTATTTATGCAATCGTTGGTACATGTCTAGTAGGAAATATATGAATTTGGGGACTGAAAGTAAGGGATGTAATCTATTTACAATTGGTAAAATAAGAGAGGATAGCTAGCTAGTGAATGGGGATTCCTTGGATCGATGTGCTGGATAGGACTAGCAGGGGAAGACGAGTTGGCTGGTGGGGGTGGGGGATCAGTGGAGTTGGTGTGATTACTAGACGGGTGCAGCTGGGTTTAGCTTAGCAAATTCATTTTTCCATAGGAGAAGTACGCACAGAAGTGGGCTTGGGCATGTGTCACGGGCCGAGCATGTGTTAGTTGTTTCAACACTCTCCTTCAAGCGAATGAATTGATGCATTCTCGTTGAAGTTTGCTTGTTAATTTTTGAAAGGCTATCTTTGGTAATTCTTTAATACGTTTGTCTAACTTTCTTTTTATATATATATAAAATGTCCCAATCCCGGTATGTTTTGTGTGATCATAATCTAAATTTGGCTTCTATGCTGAACCTTGCTATCATATCTTTTTTTTTTTTTTTT
>JXCR01104272.1:115826-144482 GCA_002079205.1 Phalaenopsis hybrid cultivar | reverse complement strand
ATGGCTAGACCTCAGGCTACTAAAGAGGAAAAACTAAACCCCAACCAAAAGTGAGGTCAACACTCCTCTTCATATTTAATACAGTCTCCTCCTTTAATATCTCCCATAGACTCGTAATGCACGTACAAATTGTGGAATGGTTGGTATGAGAATTTATCGGTCGAATTTTCATCGATTCATTCACTCTTCTTGAACATTTGCACAAAACCTGCTTTAATCCATCCTGTATGATCAAAGTGTTCCTTCATCCTCCAATCTAAATGATTAAAAAGGTAAGTAAGATTTCCTATTACATTTATGATATTATGAAGTTCTCTTTCTATATTCTTTTTTTTCTTCTCCAAAACTTGTGAACTTTTAATTGGACAAGGCATTAAGGGTGTCGAATCATGTGATATTTGATCCAAGATAATGTCTAACGCTTCATTTCCATTCACAATATATTTTGCCTCAATAGGATCCATGGGCTCTCGGGGTAATAACACTTTCTCCATAGAATTGGAAGCCATGGATTTTGAAATTTGGAAGTATTTGGTCATCTAAAATGGTTTACATGCCTTTAAATAGACGTTTAGGCAGTTATTTTGAGGCAAAATCCCATCAAAGTCCGCCAAAACTCCCTGAACTGCTGAAACAATACTGGGCACTATTGGTACCCACGCTAGTGTCGTCGGCACCATGGCTCTGTAAAATAGTGCTGTTGGCGCCCATGCTGTCGTCATCGGCGCAAAAGCCAAAATTGTGTCCATTATATCTTTGGTTCAATTCATTTCCAAATTTTCATCCAATACCAATATTTGTCTTAATTTATGATATATAAGATTGTTTAGGATTCTAAGGTATTATTATTTCCTAATACGTTATAAAAAATTTAAAAAAAAAATACTATGATATATATGGATGCATCCTACAAAGCGCTTGGTTTAACGTCGTCAGCTCGATGCACCAATGTTTATTTAAGATGACTCAAAATGAAGATTTCTTTAAATTGTGGCATGTGCCCATCATAATAATGTTTTAATTGATGTCCATTAACTTTAAATATCTTTCCAATTTTAGGATCTTTAATAACAACAGTTCCATAATGATAGACTTTGATCACATTGAATGGTCATGACCATCTTGATTTCAGTTTTCCTGGAAATAATCTCAATCTATTATTATATAATATAACGCCTTGTCCAGGTTTGAATTTCTTTCTTATAATCCTCTGATCATGCCATATTTTCATTTTCTCTTTATAGAATTTTGCATTATCATATGCTTAATTTCTAATCTCTTCAAGTTTATTGAGTTGCATTAATCATTTCTCACCAGAATCCTTTAGATTAAAATTTAATTGCATAATAATCTAAAATGCTTTATGTTCCAATTCTACTGGTAAGTGACATGTTTTACCAGAAATAAGTATTTATGGAGACTGATCGCTGGAGACTTAATGCTTATGCACAGTATAACAATAGTTCTGATGGTATTTTTCACTTATATTTCCTTATTTTGCAACAAAACTAAAAACTTGATTCTTAGAAAAAAAATAAGAATTTAACTTTTTAATTTATATATATTTATATTGGGATACTACGCAAGTATATGTATCGTTATCAAGTAATATAAGACTTTTTGATTAATACCTGAATATCAAACCCACAGGGAAGATTATGCAATATGCACTTTTTAGAATGTTTTTTATTTTTAAAAAGATAATTACTTAAACTAAAAATAATTTTTGTAGGAATTTAAAATTTAAATACTTTTTTGTATTTTTGATATTTAACGAAACAGTAAAAAGATAACTAAAGTTTTTGTAGAATAAAAGTACTTAATATGAAAATATCTTTGTTCTTATCATGAATTAGTAATAAGTATAGGATCTTTTGTAGAAGTATGCAAATTGTGTTGTGCCACATAAGAGCAATAATATGTTTTACCCTTACTAGAGATGCTATAAAGAATATTGACTAGTTTAAAGTTTGAATAGTTCTAAAGACCGGCTAGGCAAGGAATATACTAGCCTCACTCTAAAGTTTCCTCGATTCCCTCCACCTGTGGGCTAACATTCTCGTATTAGAACCTAAAACAATAAACCAAGTTGGGGGCTTTAAACTGTCACTTTAAAGTCCCCTCTAACTCTACACCCATCAATGAATATTTCCCTATTTATTTGCACTCAATCATATGAATTACAATCTCATTCATACAACCTCATGTGATTCTTTCCAATTGTTGACTGGGACAATACCAGCCCGGTTCTTACATGTTCTCACAACAATTTTTAACATCTGGATTGGCCAAATAAAGAAGTAAATGAAATGCATGGATTTAAATCATCACAACTTCTTCCAACATTAAAGATAATTACTCTCCACAACTTCCATCCAAATCTTATTAACTTATCATTTTAAGAAGAAAGATAAAGAAAAATACTCAGAATCCATGGAGAAAATAAAACCACACTTTAGTTTAAAAGAAGAAATCATTGTCAAACCAACAACAAGTCTCAATTAAAACCAAAAGTATTCTAAAAATGAAAAGATAAAAACTTATCTCAAGTCCTCCACCAAACTCTTGAATTTCCTTTGAATCTCTTCTTTTTTAAAATCAATCCAAATAAAATAACAAAAAGGATAAAGTAAATAAAAAAGTGGTTCCTCAAAATATCTCCGAGCTAAATCCCTAGAAAAGAATTTTCAAAACTTGTCAGTATTTTCAAGACTCTTTTCTCTGTCCTCTCTTCTTTCTTATATAGTTTTCCAAGAGGTGCCTTGGGCTCTCTTCAAAATATTTCTTGATTCGATGTATTTGCCCAAGAGACGCATCCTTTCATGATAATTTTTGTCCATGATGGTTACAACCACCTATTAAGCCAATGGGTGCTTCAAAATGCTCTTGAAAATTCATGAAAACTGATTTTACTCATCTAATAATTGCCACTGGTGCTTAAGCACGGGGTCTCGGTGCTTAGGCATGACCTTCTCTGTTTAACCGGTGTGCAAGCGCCAGATCTGACGCTTAGGCACCAAAACTCTTTTGCACAAATTTTCACCTTTTTGCTCCTAATTTGATCATTTTGCACTCCTTTAAGCATTTTTTCTATTTTTACTTGTATCTGCAAGAAAAACACAAAACTATCTTCCATTAAAGCTCAATATCTCAAAAATAGGTATAAAAATGTGTCTAAAAACACTATATATTTTAGGTGTATCAGGGACATTCCAATAAGAGTCTTATAGGCAATTTTGCCGGCCCATAATGTAGTATCTAATCTAGAAGACCAATCCAATTTATCAGGATTTACAGCTTTTTCTAAAATTTGCTTTATTTCATGATTTGATATCTCTGCTAAATCGCTAGTTTGAGGATGATAAGCAGTAGAGTATCTATGCAAAATATTATATTTACTAATTAATTTCTTGATCCTCTTATTCCTAAAATGGGATCCTCCATCAGGAATAATCACTCTCAGAATTCCATATCTTGTAAAAATGTTTTTATTTAAAATTTTGAAACACTTCGAGTATCACATGTAGGTACAACAATAGCTTCAATTTATTTGGACGTATAATCAATAGCAAGCAAGATATATATATATATATATGGAAAAAGGGGAATATTATTCCAACAAAAATTTCTTACATACTCGAAGGCAGGGAACATTAAGAAGGTCCTTACGCAAAAGAAAAGTAAGATGGGAAGATAGGGAATTAGAGACCACACTTTCATTAGAGATATTCCCAAGTTTGGCTAACAAATTTGTAGGGGAATTCCCTTCTCTAAAAATAAAGTAAAAATGAATAACCATAAGAGGCCTCATGATCTTGATCTTCTTAACCCATTGGGATATATGCCAAGGAACATCTTCATCCGAAGTCAGGATGTGTAAGAGCAATGAAGAGTCTACCTCCACATGCAAAAAATGTCATTGATTGATGAGGGCTAAGGTGATAGCCCAATGCACATCAGCTAATTCAGATTCTAAAGGATCCAAAACTTAGATGGATGAAGAGAAGAAGAGCAGACAGTTCCCATTATGCTCCATGAAAACACCCCCAATGCCTGCCCCCCAATTAGTGAAACTTCCATCAGTATTAACCTTGATGAAAGAGTGAGTAGGTCTTTTCCATAGCACCTTAATGACTTCATATTTTGGAGTAGTACCAAGCCAAGTTAATGAGCAGATGTTGGTGAAATTCTTGAGGGAGATTAGCTTGAGAAGGAAGGTTTTCTAGTTTAGTGCTACCTTAGTTGTGGGAGTAAGGTTATCATCAAACCTTGCAGATTTTCTGGCCATCCACACAAACCAAGCCAAAATGAAAGGGATTATACCCAAGTTGACCTTAGCCCAGGTTGACCAATAATGGCTTAAGAGATTCCAGTCCAATAGAATTGTCTATATGGACAGACAAGGGGGGAACTCTATCCAAATAACTTGAGAATAGAAGCATTGAAAAAATAAGTGGCCCTTAGATTCCTCCCCCTGCAGAAATAAGGAAAATTTGGAAGGTCCTCTTAACCCTTTGAAATTTAGAATATCATCAATAGGTAAGAAATGTTGGAAGAATCTCCATCCCAAGAAGGCCATGGAAAGAGTGAGGAATTTGTTCTACAAACAGTCATCCCATGGAACAGTTACCGAATTGTATAACTTGGCATAAATAGCCTTTATAAAATTGTAAGATTTGCTTTCTGAAATTGCAATAGCATCCTTCCTTGAGATATTAAAGGGCAGCTTTGATATGGCCTTAGCTGAAGAGGGAGAGAGTATAGAGTAAAGCACAGTGTAAGACCAACATTATCCTTCCCAGCAATCAGCTACTTTTAGGTCAGGGTTTATATTAAGATCAATAAGGTGTAGCATTTCCTTAGGGCACCATTTATCAAACCAAAAATATATGTTACCATGACCCAAATTCCATAAAAATAGATTTTCAGCATGTTGCCTGACTTTCAAAAGACAGACCAATAATCTGGAATCCCTTAACTTCCCGTTAACCTGGTTAGGATGAGTTCCCTTACAGTATTTGATCATCAAGAATTTAGCCTAAAGGGAGTCCTGTTGTCTAAGTTTGATCCACAGTTTACAAAGATTGATGTGCTGCATCTGAGGAAGACCTTTAAACCCCAAGCCTACTGCAGATAAAGGCCTAGCCAATTTTTTCCAACTAGGCCAGTGAAGTTGCTTTCTCTGGCCAGACTACAAAAATCTATTGAAGCTCCTTTCCAAATGTAATTGAGTGCTTTTCTTCATCCCATAATTTTGCAAAATGTATTGAGGAAAGGTGGTTAAGATGCTTCTCATTAAGGTAATCCTGCCACCAGTGGAAAGGAAGGAGTTTGTCTAGCAGTTCAGCTGAGCATCTACCTTGGAAATTACTTGATCAAATTGTACCTGCCTAACTCTCCCTTTGATTAGAGGAACTTCAAAATAAAATGAAGGAGAGGGGACATTGGAGAATCTAGTGGAATCTTCAATCCAATGTTTCAGGTGCTCCTTAGTTTTGCAACTAAAGACGAGGTTACATTTGGAAGAATTAAATTCCATACCTGAAGACTGCCGAAAAGGTTGCAAACACTTCATCACTTACTTGACAGCAACTTTGGTGAACCTAGAAAATAGTATAATGGCATTTGCACAGAGGAGATGAGTAATAGATAAGTTTGACTTGTGGTGAAATAGATTGGAGGGATTTGAGGAAAGTGTATTGTCTAGCAGTCTAGAAAATTAATCCTTGGCTAAAATGAAGAGGGTGGGTGATAAGGGGTCTCCTTATTTGAGGCACCTAGATGCAGTGATAAATCCATGTGCCTTCCATTGATAAGAATAGAATTAACATTGCTGGTTAACCACTTGGATATGAGCTCACAAAAAATTGATTGAAAACCTCTGGCCTTGAGTATGGCCAAAATAAAATGCCAATTAATAGTGTCATAGGCCTTCTTGATATCCAACTTGTAGATTAAATTGTGACCTCTGCACAGGCTATCAATATCAGTATGAAGTGCTTGAGCCAATAGTACACTATCTGTAATATTCCTGCCAGCAACAAAAGCAGCTTGGTTTAGCTTTATCAGCTTAGGAAGATGGGCCTTTAAACTTTCCACCATAATTTTGCTGATGACTTTACTGAAAATAGTGGTAAGGGAGATGGTCTAAAGTGTTTCCAGTGTGATTTCTCTGTTGATTTGGGAATGAGCACAATGTTAGAGGCTAAAAACCACTTAGGTTGTTGATGTCCACCAAAGAAAGCTTATTAGCATTAATCACATCAAATTTAATAATGCTCCAGCTTTTTTTATAGAATTCAAAGGAGAACCCATCAGGTTCACCAGTTTTAGTAGGATCTATGGAATTAAGTGGGGGGGGGTTAGTAAGATTATAAGTTTGGACAAACTCCACATCCTCCATAAACAAAGATACATCCATCTGGACTCTGTGAAAAGAGATAATAGTTAAAATATCTTAAAAATATTCCACAACATCATTAGAAATTTGGGTATCCTCAAGCAGTCTTACTCCCAGGGTACTAACAATGCTGTGAATTACATTATAATTCCTCCTATATTTTATAAAGGCATGGTAATACCTGGTGTTTCTATCTTCATCTGTGAATTTGCTAACTGTAGCTTTTTGTCTAAGGAAATTCTCTAAGAAGCCAGTGGTTGAGAAAAACTTTTGATTGGCAGCAGAAAGAGTAGCCTCATCCACTGTAGCAGAATTCTCTAACTGTGTAACATTCAGCTTAGCCTCCTCCACCAGCTTGTATACATTCCCAAATGATTCCCAATTGCAAAGTCACAGAGCTTTGCTAACCTTTTTATGTAGTAGCCACAATTTGATAAGGGGGTCAGGGTGCAAGATGTCCTTCCACATGACAGAAATGGTGTGGAGGAAATCAGGGTGGTTGGACCACATATTTAAAAATCTGAAGGGCTTGGGGTCAGTACATTCAAGATCTTTAATCGAGATAAAAGGGGTCTGTGATTAGACCCAGCAAAGGTAAGGTGAGTAACAGTAGTGTGCAAATAAGTCTCATACCATTGATCATTAACTAGGAATCTATCCAATCTTTCCCATGTTTGTCCCCATCTCCATGTAAATTGAGGGTCAAAAAACCCTAGATCAAAGAAGCCAGCAGCTTGTATGTTGTCATTAAACTGAGCATGAGGTTGAGTTTAGGAGCCCTTCCCCCTCTTTTCTCAGAAGGGGAAGCAATCCTATTTAAATCTCCTCCAATCAGCCAATTAGAGGTAATATTAAAATTAAGAGACTTCAGGTTAGGCCACAGATCCTCTCTATCCTGCTTGAGACAGCCTGCATAGATAATAGTAAGTAGACCAGTATTACCTGACATATCAAAAGAAAGGTGAAGGATTTGGGGATGGTAAACCAAAAGTGAACAGTGTAGTTCCTTCCTGAAGAAGAACCAAATTTTATTGTTACAATTATACTAGAAATTAAAACTAGGGAAGTACTTAATGATCTTATTGGAATGTTTATGAACCATAGATTCTAATATATCCATGCACTAGAATTTGTATTTTCTACTGAGAAATTGAAACCTTTTTAGAGAAAGGGGGTGGGCAATCCCCCTTATATTCCAACAAGGGATATTAATCATGGTGAGAGGGCTTGGATCTGCCCCTGGTGAGCCTTGATAGTGAGTCCCTCCTTGTTGAGTAAGAACTCCCAACCTCTAAAATCAAAGTATCTTCCAAGTTATTCTTCTCAAACTGTCCCTTCTTTTTCTTCTTGGTTTTCTGTATCTGCCAGTCTTCCTCCATCATCCGTTGCATCTCCTCAAGTGGAGTTATGGGTAAAGGCTATCTTGAGTGGCTGGGCAGATTTTGTAACTTCTCCACAATAACCTCCACATGGTTAAGAATTCGGGCTGGTGTAGGTGCATCATCTTCCTTACAATTAGAGGGATTAACTTCAAATTCAGCTGGAGCCTGATGGTCAGCAACCATAGCTGGTGGAGCTAAGTAAATTGAATTGTTATTAGAAACATATTCAAGTTCAGTATTTAGAGCTAATGTTGGGGCAGCTTCTACATGACAAATTGGGTGGTTTATTTCAGTTGCTGCTGGAATTACAGTATCAACCACCAAATGTGGAGCATCTGGCTCAACAGTAGGAGGATCAAATTCATTATTCAATTCAAAAGTTGGTGCTACCTCAACATTAGGGACATAGGGATTAGCCTCAGCTGAAACTCTGTCTTGTTTAGCAGTCTTAAGGGATTGATGAAGTCTGAAGCATCTTTGGTCATTACGACCAAACATCTTACAATGTGAATAGTAGAAAGGCTTTTGCTCCATATGATCGGTTGTCAGTAACCATTGTGTTGAGTACCCAGCCATACTTCATCAATGAGGGGAAGTGTAACATCTCTTTCCTCTAGGATCCTAGCCACTGAAGGTCTTGTTAGATTAAATGTGGAGATGCCCAGCTTCAATGGTTTGCCCAAGAGGTAGCTAATTGAAAAGAGAACTTTATGGTGTGGTTTCAATCCAGCTTGAATGTAATTTCAATCCAGGCAATTTAAACCAAATTGGTATGATAGGAAGCTCCTTCCCTGAGTCAAATTTAGGAGTCCACTTTAACAGCTTCATTTGGTTACCCTCAATATTGACCTGCATTTTAAAGAACATCCTAGCATAATCTTTCTCATCAGCCAAATGTATCATGACATGCCTACCATCAAACAGACCCACTTTCTAGTAACATGTTAATTTGAAATCCTTAAAGGTTTTCTTATGAGATCCATCTTGGGGTGTTCAAGTTGAAATTTGCCAATGAGGGTGAATTTACATCTATGGGAGAGATCACTAACTTCCCCTTCAGAGAAAAGGTGGGAAAACTTACCACTCTTCTTAAAAACCCTTTTTAAAAAAAATAACATTCCTCCTCTCCCGTCATTGCATCATAGTAAGACTGAAGAAAAACCAGTTTATCTCCTAACAGACATATGGGAGAGGCAGCCGCGCATAGGTCTTTCCCGCATAATTGGGATCAGCTTGCTGCAGAGAAACATCCATAGCAGTCCAAGAACAAACAAAAATTTGAAGCAAAAAACCAGCAGACCGTCCAGTACATAAATAGGAAAGTAATGGAATAGTAAATATTCAAAAAAGGTGAGCCCAGGAAACATAAAAAATTCACAAATAAAACATCCAATTAGCACTATGAAGAAGGAAGGCCACAAAAGAGAACCAACATACCACATAAAAGTTTTACAATACAAGAAAATGGAACTGAGAGAAAGTTGCACAGCCATTGAACCCATACCCTAGCAGAGCAAAACTTAGAACCACCATTTTTTTATATATATAACAACAAGCAAGATATATGGTCCCATAACAAAATATTTTAATTTCCAAGTGAAGGCATAAATGGTCCCATAAAATCTAATCCACACACATAAAAAATTTCAACTTCCAATATGTAATTCAGATGCATTTCATTTCTTTTAGAAATATTTTCTGTTCGCTGACAACGATCACATGTTTTAATATATTCATTAAAATCTCTAAAAAGAGTAGGCCAATAAAATCCAGCTTGCAAAATTTTATGCACAGTTCTACTAGTTCCAAAATGTCCTCCAAATTTAGAATCATGACATCGTTCAAATATTTGTTCAGTTTCTTCGTAGTACACACATCTTCTAAAAGTTGACATAATAGCTTAGTAATTTTTTAAAAATTTCTTTTATAACGCCTGTAGAAACCTGGATGTTCTAGAACACTTCTTACCTCTCTAACCACAGTAGGAGGCTGTAATTTTGCAATAACTTAAATTTCGNTTTTAAAAATTTCTTTTATAACGCCTGTAGAAACCTGGATGTTCTAGAACACTTCTTACCTCTCTAACCACAATAGGAGGCTGTAATTTTGAAATAACTTAAATTTTTGCTGGATCTAATTCCATGTCATTTTTAGAATTTTATACCCAAGTACAATTCCTCCTGCAACCATAAATTGACATCTTTCCTAATTTAGAACTAAGTTGATTTTTTCACATAGTTCCATAACTTTTTATAAATTATTTAAGCATAATTCAAAGAAAGTTCTGAGTACAAAAAAATCATCCATAAATACTTCCTTTCTACATTCAATTAAATTACAAAAAATTAACATCATACATCTTTGAATTGTCGCAGGTGCGTTACATAGTACAAAAGACGTTCTACGAAAAGCAAATGTTCCATAAGGGCTTGTAAACATTATTTTTTCTTGATCCTCAGGAGCAATTAGAATTTGATGATGCATGGTATATCCATCTTGAAAACAATATTATTTTTTCTTAGCCAATCTATCCAACATTTGGTCTAGAAATGGAAAAGGAAAATTAATTTTTTTGGTGGCTACATTTAATTTTCTATAGTCTATACAAATTCGCCAGCTAGTAACTTGTCTTATTAGAATTAATTCATTTTTCTTATTTACATCAACTGTCACTACTCCTTCCATTGGAACATAGTGGATCGGATTTACCTAAGCACTGTCTAATAAAAGATATATAATTCCAGCATATAACCATTTTAAGATTTCCTTTTTAACAACTTCTTTCATTATTGGGTTTAATCTCCTCTAAGGATTAGATTTAAGTTCATATTATTCATCTAATAAAATTCTATGCATACAAATTAAAGGACTGATTTCTTTAATATCTACTAAAGTCCATCCAAAGGCCTTCTTATATCTTTTCAACATTTCTACTAATTTTTGCTCTTGAAATTAAGTTAAATCAGAAGATATAATAACAGCTAATGTAGATGAATCTCCTAAAAACACATATTTTAAATGGGCAGGTAATACTTCCAGTCTAAGTTCAGGTGGTTTAATACTCGAAGGAATAAGATATTTATTATCATTTTCAGAAAAGTCCATCATTTCAAATTTGTCCTGAATATAATCTAAATTCTAGTTTTTTATTTCATTCTCATTTTCATATTTCTCTTCTTGCCTTAATTGTTCTTCAGAAATTACCTTAAATTGATCATTACTTAGATAATCAGTGACTTCCATTTTAAAACATTCATTATCTTTTTCTATCGCAAGATATTTCATAGCTTTTGTTATATTAAATGTTACTTTTTGATCATTGCCTCTTATTATTAATTCTCCTTTTGGCACATCTATCACAACTCTCCCTGTTGCAAGGAATATTCTCCCCAAAATAATAGGAGTCTCTTTATCTTCCTCCATATCTAATACAATAAAGCCTACAGGAAAAATAAATTTATCCACTTTCACTAATACATCTTCTATAACTCCTTTAAAATAAGTTATTGATCGATTAGCTAACTGAAGGATTATAGTAGTAGGGGAAATCTCTGCTAAATCTCTACGTTTAAAAATTGATAGAGACATAAGATTAATACTAGCTCCTAGATCACATAAGGATTTTCCAAAAAATTTCTCACGAATAGCACAAGCTATAGTAAAACTATCATGATCTTTTAAATTTTCAGGAAGCCTTTCTAAATAATTGCGCTACACTCTTCACTGAGTGCAACAGTCTCGTGATCTGTAAACTTCCTCTTCTTATTTTGTATATCCTTCATAAATTTCACACAACTTGACATTTTTTCTAAAGCCTCAATGAAAGGAATATTTATCGTTATTTCCAAAAATTTTGTAAATTTTTTATCTTTATTCATCTGCTTCAATCGTTAATGAAATGAAGGTGGTGGTTTTCCTATAGAAAATTTTATTGGTTTATTTTCATCATTTTCATTTTCAATTTCCACCTTCTCCTTCTCAACTTCAGTTTCTCTTTGGATTCTTGTCTACACTTTGTAATTGTATAGTTTTAATTTGCTCCTTATTCTAATCCTTTGGATTAACTTCAACAGTGCTAGGAATAATTCCCGAATGTCTGTTACTAAGTGCAATAACAATATGTCCTAGTTGATTATCATTGTTCCTAATTGCAGCTCCTTGATTTTGTATTTGATTTCTCATATTCAACATCACTTCTTCCATAGTCAACTTCTTCTCCTTAACTTGGGAGTTATTGTTAAATCCAGCAGGATAATAAAGTCTATAGTTAGGATTCCCTTGGTTGTTTGAATTTCCTGTGGGGTTCACCGAATTGTTATAATTATTCCAACTAAGATTAGGGTTATTTTTTTTATCCAGGATTATAATAATTAGAATAGGGATTATTATTTGTATTATTTATAGCATTCATAGTTTCATAAAATGATTGAGTATCAATTATCTGTCCTAGTGAATTTTCCTCTAATACTGGTGTTATTTAAGAATGGTTCACTCCAATTTGATCAATCTTCTTTCATATAATGACAATTTGAGATGCTAAAATAGACATTGCATCAGAATCATGAATACTAACTACTCTCTTTGGATTTATCCATTCAGAGGGCCATTGAAAATTATTAGTAGCCATCTCCTCTATTAATGAATATGCTTCATCAAAAGGTTTTGACATTATAGATCCATCTACAACATCATCTATATTAGATCTAAGTGATTCTACTAATCCACTGTAAAAAGTTTAAATTATTAACCAATCTGGTAAAGCATGGTGTGGACATCTCCTAAGGAGATTTTTAAATCTTTCCCAAGCTTCATATATCGATTCACCTTCGAAATGACAAAAAGAAGTAATATTGTTTCTATGCTTAATAGTTTTTTAGGGTGGAAAGTATTTAACTAAAAATTTTTGTGGAAGTTCTCCCCAAGTTTTGATAGATTCATGTGCTAATGAATTTAACCATGCTTTAGCTTTTTCCCTTAATGAAAATGGAAAAAGTGAAAGTCTGACAACATCATTAGACACTCCATCATATTTAAAAGTAGCTCATATTTCTAGAAAACTAACAAGATGTAAGTTAGGATCTTCAGTAAGTGTTCCTCCAAACTGATTATGTTGTACCATTTGGATAATAACAGGTTTAAGCTTAAATGAATTAGCAAGAATATCAGGATTTTGAATAGTCAAGTGAAGTTCATCTGCTGTAAAATTATCATAATCTTTTAAAGGTCTTTGTTGATTTTCATTTATTTGATTACCTAAGTTATTCGTCATTTCGTTTAAATTTCTTTTTATTACTTTCAAACTTTTTTCATAGTGCGTTCTAATTTTGAATCGTAAGGTAATAAACCTTTAGAACCAATACTCTACATAAACAAATATAATGACCAAGAAAAAAAAATTCTTAAAAGTACTCTTAAATTTCAAAAAAAAATATTTTTTATGATTTTTTATTTTTTTATTTTTTTTCTATTTGTATTATATTTTATTTACTTTATCGCTAAATTTCCTAATTTATCAAAATTACCAAATCGTTTTAATTTACTGTTACCTTCCGCAACAACAGCGCTAAAAACTTGATCCTGAAATTATGGATGTGTAAATTTAATAAAGTTGATTCCACTTTGCAACGACGTCAAAAACTTGATTCGTTATTTTTGAATAAGAGATTGAAGCAATTTATGTTAGGATTCTACGCAAGTATACATATCGTTATCAAGTAAAACAAAACTTTCTGATTAAGCCCCAAATATCGATCTTATGAGGAAGGTGTAAATTTATAAAGAAAATTTAAATCAGGAAATTTATAATGATAAATAAAATCTACTACACTAAATTTCAAATGTTGAGGATGCTAACATAACTAAATTACCAACTACAAGTGAAACTGTAAATCAAAGCTAAGCAACAACTATCAAACTATATTTTTGTGATGAAGTTATCAAATATGAGAAAACATCTTTCCCACTACAATGAGTATTTGGTTAAATAAAAGAGTTAAATGGTTTTAATTTGTCTTGTGCCAAATAGGAGCAATTTTAATTCTCCACCCTTAGTCAAGTGTCATGGAGAATTGTTGGGTAATCTTAAGTTTAGTCTCTCAATCTGTGGTTAGGCTGGGAGGATACTGACTCTCATTCCAGAGCTCCCACTTCCCTTCCCCTAAAGGCTAACTCTCGCTTTAGTTCTTAAACACTAAGACCAAATTACGAATTTTTGTTTGTCACCCTAAAATATCTAATTCTTCACCCAGTAATATATATTTCCTTATTTATTTGCACACAATTCCATGAACGAAATACTCTTTCATGGAATCGAATGTGACTCTCACTTTATTGTGAAACTCATACTCCATTTCCCGGATAGTATGTTTCACAACAAATATTAATATTTCAATTGGACAAATCAAAAAGTAAATTAAGAACGGAGTGAAAAAATTATCACAATTTATTTTAAATTTTAAAATTGACACATCCAAATTATCTCTTCATTTTACCATATCTCAGAATATGGAGAAAGACAAAGAAAACTACTCAGACCTCATGAGAAAGATATGACAAAATACAAATTTCATAAATAAAAGAAAGTTTATACAACAATAATAAACAAATATCACTTTTCTTTAACGTCTTCTCAAAACAAATCCTTCTAGCTCCTCTTAGACTCTTTCTCTCTTTACAAGACTCTTGATTCTCTCTTTGAAGATGTAAGGAAGAAGAAATCTCTCACTTCTCTCTCTCTCCAACAACTCTTAGGAGAAACCATACTTAGACTCACCACACTACACAATACACACAATGGAACACTAAAGGAAACTCAATGACACACTAGCATACTCCTTTTTCTTATTAATTTTCACTCGAAATTGAGCATAATGCGGTTTTCCAAGAGGTGTATCAAATAGCTCTTCAAAAAGCGCCCAAATTCGTCGAACCTTCTAGATTTTTGCCCTGGACCGACTTCAGCATGGTCGGTACCCATGATGGCTCCGTCGGTGCCCGTGGCCTGAATTAAATTTGTGCTCTCTGTCAAATGTCACCGTTGGCTTGCATGTTATTTTGACTCCAAAACACTATTTTGACTCCAAATTCCATTCTTTTTGCTTCCTTTTTGCCTCCAAGTGCTAAAAATCATGAACCTGAAATGAAACATGAAAAATAAATTTCTTTAAAGTGTAATATCACAAAAAATGAGTATAAAATATAGATATAAAAATGCATATATTTTTGGTGCATCACCAAACTCGGGTTAACCCAATTTAGTTGAACCACCGGGTAAACCCGACAAAACTTAGGTGAACCCATTTCAATTAAAGCAACAGGGTGGATCCGACCTAACTCGGGCTAACCCAATCCAACTGAAACACCTGGTCAAACTGACCTAGCTCGATTTAAGTCATTTAAATCATCAGACCAACCAAACTTAACTCGAATCAACCCAATCTCTGGGTCAACCATGCCTAACTCAGGCTAACCCAAAATAAACCCAACCTGTTGAGATAACCATACATAACTCGGTCTAACCCAAACTCAACTTTTGCTCGAGATAATTAGAAAAAACTCTAATTAGCCCGTATTGAGATTCAACTACAATCTTAACTTAAGTCTCAAACCCAATTTAATCAAGATTTGATTTATGTCTAGCCCAACTTAAACTTAAAAAGACCAATCAAGTTTAAAATGACTTGGAATTCACCCAAGTCTAATTTAAGGTAAAACTTGATCTAACCTAGGGAGTTCATACTTGGATCAACAGAACTCAATGTGGTTTGCTTCCAAGTTAACTCGACTTATTTTAACTTGGCTTACCTTAAGTTAATCTAAACCAAGTAAAACAAGTTTGACCCAGATCAAACCAAGTTAATCTTGGTTAACCCTATTAAACTTTGGTTAATTTAGACAAGTTTAAAGATAATCCGAGGGACAACCAACCTAATTCAGGTTAACTTGGATTATCCAAAGACTCATCTTAGATCAGTTCAACCCAACTTGAACTAATCTTAAATCAACCTAGATCTATGTTACTGGAGGTTAAGGAGGGTTTGACTTCTCTTACGAGAACAAAAACATACTTAGTCTCAGTAGGGGATAATTTGGTCCAAGATACAAACCAACCTAAAAGAAATGACATAAAATTCACCCTAAAAGGCACTAAAACTTAAACTTAGGCCCAAAAGTGCAACCTATTTGAGAAGGTATTTTGGAGGAGGTAACTCATGGTTTCTAATAAAATATCTTCCAATCACTTGTGAAAAATCAATTGGCAACCTCGAATGACTCGGAGATCAAGTGACTATGGGAACTTGACCGGGTTATGCCAAACAGCAAAAATAAAACACAAAATGACAAAATAAAAAAATAATAATAAATTGGCTTATAAGTCTTAAGCAACCTATAATTTTTAACGCCAAAAATTTAAAAAAGACATTAAAACTTAAATGAAACCCTAATGAATAAAGATCACCAAAGGAAACTTGAACCCCTGATACTTAGGTTTACAAAACTCTCTTGGACGACACAACCCAAAACTGCTGACATAAATCTTCCGATCTGAGAAGGTTCGACCACCTCTCTGGCTAAGTAGATCAGGGAACCTGATAACCCTGGGATGATGGAAAGACATAGGCATCATAATCAGGTTGTCTAAAATAAAAATAACAACCAACCAATCAAACTAAAAAGAAACTTGAGACTCTAAGATGATGACACAATGAAATAAAAAACGATGGTGAAACCCCATTCGACCAAAGGCGATCGACTCGAGGCGGCCATCACTTTCAAAACTTAAAAACAAACCTAAATCTATGAAAGTGAATTAACTAAAAAAAAAACCTTCAAACAAAATTAAAACCAACTAACTCAAGCTTACAACTAAAGTAAATTAACCATGTTAAACTCTTTTCACCAAAGATTGACCAAATTGACAAATCAAATCAAATTATTTAATTTAAATAAAAATTTTTAAAATTATAAATAAACCCCTTCCCAGGAACTCTTCAATTTCGAATCCCCAGGATAAGCCTTCTTCCTAAAGTTGCCTGACTCTCTTATTGAGCCTTTTACTGACACATTATCACTGAACTGCAAGTCCCTCTTGAATGTACTAAAATTTTTTAAACCTTGAGTTCATCAATCTAAAATTCTTAACACAAATCTCATTGGAAGTTAATGAATAATTGTGCAAGATATAACCCAATACTTTAATTGAGCATTCTTAAATGCTATAACTCTTGGATGTAATTAACTACGAGGTTTTCTCCTCGCCCTATATTACCCATGTAAGGTAGTGAAAAATAGTGGGCATAATTCTTAAAGATTTTTTCATTTGAGTGATTAGATCCATTATATTGTAATATTTATATCTTTCAGGGTAGTATGCTATTCTTGAAATGGCGCGTCTGATCACTTAGATGAAAATCTCATAAAATCTATGGTGGATACCCAACAAATGAAGGAAAAAAAATACATCTATGAGGGATTGGACAATAATACTACTCTTAAATATTAATAAAATGATAGTGTCTCTCTCAAAAAGAATATTTTGTGGTGAACTAAGTCAAATCTAAGGATGCTAAATCAAGCCTTATTTGTGAGACAGCAGTAGGCCTAATAAATATTACATTCTTTATGTTGCAAGTGATGCTTTTGGACAAAAGTACGCAAGTTGGCTCTTACCGCTTATCCACCTTATGAAATCACGGAACATGGAGAAATTAATGGATCACTATAATAAAAGGTAATAAAATAAGATATAGATATTTAGTCGAAGAAAAATTTTTAGTTGCTTGGGTTTTTCGTTTTGGCTATTTATAAGAGGAAAAGGACATGAAATTTGACATTACTATAAGCATCTTCTAAAACTTTTTGCATAACTTATACCATCTAAAATTCCAATTTTTCAAATAGCATCAATAAATAGATAAACTTCGTTGTCTTGAGGCCGTCTATTGTTAAGGGAGGCTTTCATTAGCATATAGGGTAGATTCATACTATGATAAGATTGAGACCTTTGAAGATGTTTTCCCAATAACTAGATACAAACTAACTGAAATCATCTTAAATTTTAATGCTAATTTTAAAGAATATATGGTTGACATTGTATTTATTCGAACATAAGTTGTACATTTTAATTGAATATTGATAAATGATTTTTATGGTCTACCAAATAGTAGCGACGATGCTAAGTATTCTAATTATGTTACTATAAAGCCCAAATATAATGATATTTATTCAATATGTCATTTTTCTCGGATTCTATTGGAAGGATTTGAAAGATATAATTTGTAGCTTTCTAGTAGTAGGCCTAATAAATATCTATCTTGCATTTAATTTCATATCAACTAAACATTTAATGAGTGATTACTTGAGTGAAATTACTAAGGAGCGAGCTATGCTAAGTTTTGTCATTCAAGAAAACTATACAATTAAATTCACATGTATCATTCAATAAACTTTGATAAACTCGATAAAAGAACGATGGTTAGGTGGATTTGCTTCCCATCATAGATTTATGGTTCATAAATATAGGCTGACATCCTTGCTAGAACAACATAAGATGTGCTGCACGCAAAAGCAGGCTTGATGAGCAAGAAAAATTAGCAAATGCTCACAAGTGCAGAAGCACACACACTTATACAGAAGGATGATTTAGGATGAGAAAATTTTACATCCGGATGTCCGGACAACAGCCCGGATGCAGCGGAGGGGATGAATCGGACATCCGCCCTCCTCGCTGCATCCGGGCCGTTGTCCGGACATCAGGAGTCCGGATATAAAATTTCTCGTCATGGAAAGGGTGAAGTGGGGCTGGAATTTTAATTTTTGGTAGATGCCATTTTTACCAAATGCTTAAGCATATAGATGAGAGACAACAGCATATTTCTTTTTCAATTATCAAATTCTAAAGTTCATACGGATCAAATCTAGCAGAAGATATTTTGGACAAAAATATTCGCACAATTTGGCAGAATCAGCATCTTCGCAAACCATCCTATTATATTTAATTTTGACGTATTGTCTGGAAAATTCAACTAATTACTAGTTGGACAAGTACGCCAAAGTGAGGCTCATTCAAACTATTCTTTATTCTCTTATTATTATAAACATAAGCAAGTTTATATTAACATTGCGCTTGAATAGTACAGTATAGATTTTCCCATCATTAGTTCTTGCTCGCATAGATCTTGTAGTTGCGAAGGCATAAAGAGAATACAGCGACAGAAATTGCAGCCATTTTAATTAATAGTTCAACTTTCCCCCGATTTCAATTCTAAACTCATTCACCTTCCATATTACAAATATAAATCAAATCGAAGCTCAATTGGCCCATGTTTACAGCCCAATTTTGATCTAAGTCAAACCCCCAATTTTGGCCAATGACTTGGTTCCACCAAATTGAACCCCATGCCCTACTCCATTGGACTCAATTTGAATCCTAAATTCTTCATAACACTCCTAAAAATCAAACATGACCTTCAATTGGCCTTGGTAAAGTCTCAATTTCATTTAATTTCAATCCAAATCCAAAAATCCCCAATTTTTTCCTAAATTGGACATGTTTCAAAATTCCACCAAATTGATTGCCTCAGCCCCAAAATTTCCTCTCCATTCCTTCATGAAAAATATTCATAGCATCTCCCTTGATCATTTGGATCATTTAATTGAGCCAAATTCTAAGACTAGATCAACCTAAGCCCAAGTCTAGTCCAACATGCCCAAATTGACCAAAATCTCAAAATCCTTCAAATTGAGCTTCCAATTGAACTCAAAATTACTTCAATACTTCACCAAAAATCTTCATTACAATCATCTACAAAATTTTGATCAATTGTTTAGGCTCAAACTCATGGCTAGCCTAACCCAAACCTAAGCTTTGGTCATTTGGACCCATATTAGACCCATGCACCAAAATTGGGCCTAGCCACCTTAAATCCACCAACTTTATGACTCCACAGCCACCAAACTCCTCCTAGGGACTAGGCTAAACCATGAAAAACCCACAAAAGCATCCTATGGACAAATGGATCCCCAAATTAAAGGATTTTAATACATTTTTGGACCCAATTTGCAAAATCTCACTCATCATCACTAACCCTTGGTGGTAAATCATAATTAAGCCTCCCCCTGGCTCATCTAACTTCCTGGAATCTTACCCTGGCCTTGCCAGTCGACCTAGTGGTAACAAAACACCAAAAACATGAGCCATCCCTATTAATTTAAACCCAATTCAAACCTATAGGCCAACTCACCCTAATTAACCTTTAGAGCTTCTCTACCCTCCACCTAAGCTTCACATTACACCCAAATGGAGGCCAAGATAGTCACCCTAAGCCAATTTTATTTAAGCCTCACCTCCATGGACAATGAAGGAGAGCTGAAATTTTTTTAAGGAAACTCTGCCAAACTGCCCTCAGAGACTCCCTAAGACCTCATCAGTTCAAGCCAATCATTTTCATCCATTGAACTTCACTGTGAAAGCTAAATTTTAAGCTTGAATTTTTACCAAAAATCAGGATAGATCTCTCCACACCTCCACAGTGAATCAAACTTTAATTAACTATGCAACACCTTCCCCATAGTGAAAGAAGACCTCCTCAGTTCAAGCCAACCATTTTCTCCCGTTGAGCTTCACTGTGAAAGCTAAATTTTAAGCTTGAATTTTTACCAAAAATCAGGGTAGATCTCTCCACACCTCCACAGTGAATCAAACTTTAATTAACTATGCAACACCTTCCCCATAGTGAAAGAAGTTGATTCCCCATAAAAGCCCCTTCTGAAATAGCCTCTAACCTAGCTCTAGACCAACACTTGAAATCGACCTTGGTTGAATTCATACCTAGACCATTCACTAGGGCACAAGGCTTCATCTTGAGGTTCGTTGGGACCAATCAAAGCTACTACACCCATCTGATTGAGGCCTCCCCTCTTAGACAAAGGTATTGAACTCCAACCCTAATCCGAGCCTACTTTTACTCTGAATACATATTTACTGTATTTCATACTATATAATCCATATAGATAGTTTTGTCTTAAGTAGATGAAGCTCTAGGACAAAACCCCATGAGATTTGGTTAAGTCCAGAGGGAGGTCTTAAGGTTTGAGTGTGGATGGTTCTCAGGTTAGCCTATTTTGAGACGATGACAAGGAGTCATCCGATCGTGCGTTTATCTCATCAATGGACGAGATTAAGCCGAATAGCACTTTGGTTCATAAAGTGCGGGCTGAGTCAGCGGCTACGTGGATGGCGGCGTCAAACTAGAGCTCGCCACGCATGTTTTCGGAGCCGCCTAGGATCTAGTCAGCGCCGCGCATTTAAATAGATAAATAGGGTATTTTCTAAATTATTTAAATCTCTAATCTTTAAAAATGCATATCTTGGTGTAGAAAAATCATGAAAATACAATAAAACTATCCTCTTGCTTAGCGAATAGAGAAGAAAAATGCGGAAATAATTTTAAGTTTATGTGATGCATATTTTATTTTTATTTAATTAAACACTATTTTGAGTCTTTTGATTCTCCATGCATGTAGACATTTCACTATAGCTTGAAATTTTGGAATATTGTTGCCTTTGTTTTTGGAAACATTCTCTAATTTTTCCAAAGTCAGAGGAGATCTCTAGACAGAGATCAATATTTTTCAAGTTTATGTTAATTATTTACATAAATTAATCAAAATAATTATCATGTTGCTTAGAGAATTTCAAGATGATTTTGGAAGGTTTATTATGGCCAGAGAAACCTTTGGAAAATGTTTCATGATCTAAGTCATTAAAATGTACCTAATTTACACAAACCCTAAAATGCAAATAAAATTAATTTTAGGAAACAAAAACATCTAAATAACTTGGTTTTTAATCACCACTATAATTTAAAGTTCAGAGAACTCCCCATAAAAATTTCAAAATATTTGGAGCTCATTTGATAACTCGAATTGATTTTCTAAGTTAAATGTCATTTTTAACACTAAAATGATTTTTTAACAATTAAAATATAACTTAAAAGATTATAAAAATTAGTTTTTGGAGTTCTTTGTGATCAGATGAATTTTCTAAAAATAGATTTGTGATTAAAATAAAATTTTCATTTTTTAAGCCTTTCTTTAATATTTAAATAATTAAAAAATGATAAAAATCACAAAAATAATAAAATTCATGAAAATATTCTAAATTATTTCCCAAGCATTTAGGAACAATTGGAATATTTTTCCTGACTTTCTAAGTGAAGATATTGAATTTTGAAGCTTAAAATAATTTGTAAAGGCTAAAAATGGATTTTCACTAAAATAATTCTAACAATTCAAAAAAAAGTAAAAAAAAAATGAAATTTATTTCTTTGGGTTTCTTAACCTTAGAGATATTTAATAAAAATGTGATACTCAATTTTCCACATTTAAAATAATTTATAATTAACAAATGTCTTAGAACTTAAAATAATTCTAATAATTCAACTAAATCTCAAAAAATCATCAAATTTGGCCCAAGTATTTCTCTAGTTTAAGTATACATTCAGTAAAAATTTCAAGTGATTAGGCTTTGCCTTGGTCAAGTTATGGAAGTTTCTTTGAATTGAATTAAATTTTGAAAAAACACATTTTCTCCTTGATCTCTTGATTGACCCATGAGTGAGGTGGGATGCAAATTTCAAAGTCATTTGAATTAAACTTGATGAATTATGAAGTATTAGAGCCTCAGGGGAAAAGATGTAATTTTGGAAATTTAGCCTTAATTAACATTTAGGCTTAAGTCAAGAAAGGGAAATGGGTAACCTTTAATCCTAATTAACATATTTGGATGAGTGAAACACAAGAGAATTAATTGATAGAAACCAATCTCACTTTTATTAATTAAAGGATAAATTTTTAATTGCCATAATGTCTTAAAATTTGGAAGTCTAGTAAATTAAATGATCCTAGACTTAGGGGTATAGTTTTGGGTGTTTATTACTCATTAATTCAAGACCCAATTTTGGATGTTCAAATAGCATTCAAAAGTCTTGATGATGAATTATTATCACTTAGAAATCTCCAAAATGATTAAGACATTCACTAGAACCTTAAGGGCTTAGTAGTGACTTAAGCTAAATCAAATTTGGTTAGATGAGGATTAGAAAAGTGAACATAATTAAAATTTGAACATATTTAAAAACAATACAAGCCTAAATTAAAAAATTGGTGAAGTGTCTTAGCAGCATGTTGACCTCATTTTTTGTTGAGATTTAGTTTTCCTCTTTAGTAGCCTACGGTCTAATCATATGACTTTTCCTATTGACTATTCCTAGAAAACTAGACATGGAACCCTCACCACTTCTAGCCATAGGACTTTTCTTGTTGACTATTCCTAGAAAACTAGACATGAAACCCTCACCATTAGATATTCCAAACTCTTCTCCACTCAACTTGAAGTTCCACATATTGCTCTCAACCTCTAAATACTTCGTAGGTGGGGTCACTGTAGGGGAAACTCAAGATGAGTCACCCTTAGGACTGTTGGACCCTTAGGGTTGACCCTAGGTGTTGGTCTGGAGCTAAGGCATTCACTACACTCACTACACTCACTACACTCACTACACTCATCTACACCCACAATCACTCACAACCCTATACTCAAATTTCTAGCCTAGATTCCTTGATCTTTTGGGATACTCATGTAGATGGTCCCCTAAACCTACTAGCCCTAGGGTTATGGTTTAGCTAAGACCACTATGTAGAGGACCCAAAATGGGGTTTCCATTGGTCCATGACTTATTGATGATGGTTGGTACCTCAAATCTACCAAAATACCTATCTTGGCCTTTTACCCCTAAAACACTCCCAAATTACCAAAATACCCCTATAAGACCCAAAATTCCAAAAATTTCCAAAAAATCCCAATAAATCTTAAATATTTCCAATTTCATTTCTCTCAACTACCACATGGCCCAATTTGACCAATTTGACCATCTTTAACCAAAACCCCCAAATTGCCCTTTAAAGACTCAAATTTCCCCAAATCCAACTCAAATGTCCATCAATTTGATCTCAATTGACCCCAATTCCAATCCTAAACTCAAATTAATTTTTTATATGACAAAACTAAACCAAATTCAAGCTCAATTGGTCCATGATTTGAGCCCAATTTTGATTTAAGTCAAAACCCCAATTTTGACCATATGACCGAATCTCACCAAATTGAACCCATAGCCTAGTCAATTAGCCTCAATTAATGTTCCAAAATCTTTAGGAAATTCCTATACATCAAAATCAACCATAAATTGGCATTGGTGAAGTCTCAAATCCATTTCATTTTGGCTTAAATCCAGAATTCCCAAATTTAGCCCCAAATTGGCTAAAGCCCCAAATTTCACCCAATTGATTGCCTTAACCTTCAAATTGGCATCCAATTCATGTTGAAAATTCTTCATGATGTCCCTATTGAACATTTAAAATAATCAATTTGGACTTAGCCCAAGGCTAACCCAACCTAGACCCAATCCTAGCCCAACATGACCAAATTGATTAAAGTTCAAAATTCCCTCAAATTGACCCTCCAATTAGACTCAAAACCACTTCCATCCTTCACCAAAGTTGTTTGTCATGATCATATACACCAAATGAAACAATTATTTGGGCCAATTGACATGGCTAACCTAGCCCAAACCCAAGTTTTGGTCATTTGCACCCACTTGGACCTATGCACCAAATGTGACCTAACCACCCTAAAGCCACCAAATTAACTCCACCACAGCCATTAGTTGAAGTTAGTGACCAGTACAAACACCATGAAATCACCTAAATCAAGCCATGGACCAAAGGTCCCCCAAATTAAGGGATCTTATTTCCAAAAATGCACATGCTTAAGATATCTTTGTCAAATCAAAGCACATTTGCATTAAATTGTTGTGATGGATTCCTCTGGGTTTCCCTGAGCTCCTAGCCAAGTCCCCCTGGCCGGTCGGTCAGCCTAGTGGCCGGAAAAGCCCAAAATTGAGAGCCACTCCCATGACACCTCACCCAAATCAAACCTAGAGGCCAGCTCATCCAAATCAAACAATGGAGCTCCTCTGCCCTCCATATGAATGCACCCAAACTTGTGCCCTGAGAGCCACCCCATGTCCATTTTTATAAAAACTCACCTCCCACGACCATGAGAGGTCACCCAAACTTATGCCCTGAGAGCCACCCCATGGCTATTTTTATAAAAACTCACCTCCCACGACCATGGGAGGTGTGCTGAATTTTCTTTAGAGAGGCCTCTCCAAACTTCCCACAGAGCTTCCCTAAGATCCCCCAGTGCATTCCAACCATTTTTGCTCACCCGTTCCTACTGCCGGAGTTCAATTTTGAGCTTGAAACCTTGCCAGAAACCAGGACAGAACCCAATACATCTCCACAGTCCATCAAACATGAATTAACTTCACCCACACCTTCACAACAGTAAAAAAAGCTAAAGACCCATCAAATCCCCCTTCCACAGAGCCTCTACCATAGCTCTAGACCAACACCTGAAATCGAGCTTGGTCAAATTCATACCTAGACTTACAGAGCTTTTACTATAGCTCTAGACCAACACCTGAAATCGAGCTTGGTCGAATTCATACCTAGGCCTTATACCAAGACTAGGGACTCAATCCAGTGAAAGAAGCCAAAGCCCCATCAAATCCCCCTTCCACAGAGCCTCTACCATAGCTCTAGATCAACACCTGAAATTGAGCTTAGTCGAATTCATACCTAGGCCTTACACCAAGACCAGGGACTCAATCCCTAGCCTCCTTGGACATTAAAAAACGTGCCTAGCGCCTCTGATTGAAGCCTCCCTTCTCAAAGCAAAGGTATAAAACTACTCCTCTTCCCGAGCTTATTTTGATTCTCCATTTACTTAAGCTTGATTTCATGGCACCTTAACCATATGGATGTGTTCATCTCACTTAGACGAGTCCATAGTATCAAACCCGAAGTGATTTGGTTGAGTCTGGGCTGAGATCTTAAGGTATTAGTGTGGACGGGCACGGGATCATACTATCGGGGACGATGACGGGGAGCCGTTCGATCAAGCATGTATCAAATGAATAGGGGAGATCGAGCCGGACAGTGCTTTGGGACATAAACCGCGGGTCGAGTCAGCAGCTATGTGGACGGCGGCGTCCAAACCGAGCGTGCCACGCATGCCTTCGGGGCTGCCTAGGATCTAGTTAGCACGCACTGTTTAAATAGATAAATAGGGCTTTTTCTATTTATTTAAATACCCTTAACTTAAAAAATTCATAACTTTGTGTAGAAAAATTACAAAAATAAAATAAAAATACCCACTTACTCAGTGAACAAAGGAAAATAATGTGGAACAAATTTCAATTCCATTTGATGTATATTTTATTTTCAATTAATTAAACACTGTTTTGGATCATTTAATTCTCCATGCATAATGGCACATCACCTTAGCTTGAAAATTTAGCATGTTGTAGCCTCTATCAGGAGAAATATTCTCTGATTTTTCCAAAGTCAGGGGAGGTTCCTATAGAGAGTCCCATATTTTTCAAGTTATTTCACATTATTTCTTTAAAATAATCATGAAAATTAGTATAATATTTTTCAAGTTATTCCACATTATTTCTTTAAAATAATCATGGAAACTAGCATATTGATCAGAATCCTAAGAAAATTTTGGAAGGTCCACCATGACTAGAGAAACCTTTGGAAATAATTTCATGTGTCAATTCATTTAAAATGTCCTTAACTTTTACAAATACTAAATCACTAAGATAATTAATTTTGAAAATTTTAAACATTTAAATGACTTGATTTTTAATCTCCACTATGATTTATGATCTAGAGAACTCATCATAAAAATTTCAAAATATTTTGAGTTCATTTGACACCTTAAATTGATTTTTACAGATAAATGCCACTTTTAACACTTAAATGATTTTTAAAAATCAAAATATAACTCAAAAAATTATGAAACTTAGTTTTTTTTAATTCTCTGTGATCAGGGGTATTTTCTAAAAATAAAATGATATTTAAAATAAAAACATGATTTTTAGTCTATTCTAAATATTTAAATAATTAAAAATTCATAAAAATCACAAAAGTAATAAAACTCATGGAAATGTTCTAAATTGTTTCCTAATCACATAGGAACAATTAGAATATTTTTCCTGATTTTCTAAATAAAGATATTGAATTTAAAAGCTTAAGAATAATTTTTAAAAGGCTAAAAATGAATTTTCACTAAAATAATTCCCGTAAATCAAGGAAAAATAAAAAAAATATAAAATTTGCTCCTTCGAGTTCTCTTACCTTAGAGAGATTTTTCAAAAATAGAAAACTTAATTTTCACCTCCCAAAATATTTTATTTTTATTAAATAACCGAGAACTTAAAATAATTCTAATAAATCACAAAGAATTCAAAAGGCTTCTCTAGTTTAGGTCTTCCTCCAGTAAAAAGTTCAAGGGATTATAATTTACCTTGGTCAAGTTATGAATTTTATTTGAAAAATCCTATTTTTGCATAGAAATAATTATATAAATTAAATTAAATTTTGAAAAATCACATTTTCTCCTCTAATGTCTCAATTGACCCATGAATAAGGTAGGATAAAAATTTCAAAGTTATTTGAATTGAATTTGACAAATTATGAAGTATTAGAGCCTTAGGGGAAATGTGTAATTTTGGAAATCTTGCCTTAATTAAGATTTAGGCCCAATTCTAGGAGAGGAATGGGTAACCTCTGGTCTTAATCAATTTATTTGATGCTTGAAACACAAGGGGTTAATTGGTAGAAACCAATCTCACTTTCTTAATTAAGATTAATAAATTTCTAAATTATTTAAGTTTGGAAGTTTATTAAAATTAAATGATCCTGGACTTAGGGGTATAACTTTTGAAGTTAATAATTAATCAATTTAATACCTCTATCTTGATTTTCAACTAAAATCCAAATTATTAATTAAGACCACCTAAGGTTTAAACCCTTTTCAAAACTAATTAAGACACTCACCTAGGTCTTAAGGGCTTAGTGGTGACTTAGGCGAAATTAAAAATTGATTAAACAAGGATTAGAGAAATAAACATAACTAAGTCAAACATCCTAGAAACACCATTAAGCCCAATTAGGATTAAAAATTTGGCTAAGCGTTCAAATTGCACTGACATAATTCTTAAATTGAATGATAAGTGATAATTACCCTATTCTTAGGAATAATTAACACATCAGAACATAATTCTTAAATTGAATCACAAGTGATAATTACCCAATTCTTAGGGATAATTGAGACATCAGTATCACTGAGTAATAAGGGTATTTATAGGATGAACCATTAAGCAACATAATAAGTTTAAATGGATTCAAGACTCTTCACGAGTTGGTGAGAGGGAGGCATGGACCTGCTTCCCCCTCCTAACTTGTTCGATACCTCAGAGGCCTATTAAACTTAATATTCTTCGCTCAATGAAATCATCCTTAATTAAACTTTTAAGAACTCACCAAGATATGACACAGGGTTAGGAAAATTACCAAAATTTTACCTTTCCTGCTCTTCATAAACTGCCTTAACATGCATTTTAAGTTTCAGGTGGTGGAACGAGAAGACTCGCCAGGTACACTTTTACAGTTTTCAGCGTTGTCTTTCTTACTGTACTTTTATTCCTGCAAATTTGCATGCTAAACAATAATGTCACCCTGCAACCAACAGGATAGCCACATAACCATAACCATAACCCAAAACCAAAACTAAAATCAACCAAGATAAAATTCACCACCACAACATGCAAAATAAAAAACAACTCAAACTTTAATCACAAACATCACATAAAACCACAACTTCAACTTAATTAAGATGTCTCTATCGGATGATCGGGAATTCCTCGGAGGAGGTAACCTACGGTTGCTAACGAGGCTTCCCAT
>JXCR01104272.1:93525-110482 GCA_002079205.1 Phalaenopsis hybrid cultivar | reverse complement strand
TGAGCTCCTAGCCACCTCCCCCTGGCCGGCCGACCAGCCTAGTGGCTGAAAAAGCCCAAAACTGAGAGCCACTCCCATGGCACCTCACCCAAATCAAACCTAGAGGTCAGCTCATCCAAATTAAACTATGGAGCTCGTTTGCCCTTCACCTGAGCACCACAATGCACCCAAACTTATGCCCTGAGAGCCACCCCATGGCTATTTTTATAAAACCTCACCTCCCACGGTCATGGGAGGTGTGCTGAAATTTCCTTATAGAGGCCTCTCCAAACTTCACGCAGAGTTTCCCTAAGATCCACTCAGTGCATTCCAACCATTTTCCCTTACCCATTCCTATTGCCAGAGTTCAATTTTGAGCTTAAAACCTTGCCGGAAGCCAGGATAGAACCCAATACATCTCCACAATCCATCAAACACAAATTAACTTCACCCACACCCTCACAGAAGTGAAAAAGCTAAAGCCCCATCAAATCCCCCTTCCATAGAGCCTCTACCATAGCTCTAGACCAACACGTTAAATCGAGCTTGATCGAATTCATAATTAGGCCTTACACCAAGACCAGGGACTCAATCCCTAGCCTCCTTGGACCCTAACAAACGTGCCGAGTGCCTCTGATTGAAGCTTCCCTTCTCAGAGCAAAGATATAAAACTTCTCCTCCTCCCGAGCTTATTTTGATTCTCCATTTACTTAAGCTTAATTTCATGGCACCTTAACCGTATGGATGTGTTCATCTCACTTAGACGAGTCCATATGTTCAAACCCAAAGTGATTTGGTTGAGTCTAGGCTGAGATCTTAAGGTTTTAGTGTGGAGGAGCACTGCATCATTCCGTTAGGGATGATGACAAGGNTTTTAAGTTTCAGGTGGTGGAACGAGAAGACTCGCCAGGTACACTTTTACAGTTTTCAGCATTGTCTTTTATGTACTTTCATACTGTACTTTTATACCTGCAAATTTGCATGCTAAATAATGATGTCACACTGCATTAAAACTAAAACCATCAAGATAGCCACATAACCTTAACCATAAACCAAAACCAAAACTAAAATCAACCAAGATAAAATTCACCGCCACAACATGCAAAATATAAAACAACTCAAAATTTAATCACAAACATCAAATAAAAACATAACTTCAAATTAATTAAGATGTCTTTATCGGATGATCAGGAATTCCTCGGAGGAGGCAACTTATNAAAATCACAAAAATAAAATAAAAATACCCACTTGCTCAGTGAACAAAGGAGAACAATGTGGAACAAATTTCATTATGCATATTTTATTTTTAATTAATTAAACACTGTTTGGGATCATTTGATTCTCCATGCATAATGGCACATCACCTTGGCTTGGAATTTTAGCATGTTGTAGCCTCTGTTAGGGGAAGTATTTTGTGATTTTTCCAAAGCTAGAGGAGGTTATTACACAGAGATCCATATTTTTCAAGTTATTTCACATTATTTCTTTAAAATAATCATGGAAATTAGCAAATTGATAATAAAATCCTAAGAAAATTTTGGAAGGTCCATGACTAGAGAAACTTTTGGAAATAATTTCATGGGTCAAGTCATTTAAAATGTCCTTAAATTTTACAAATACTAAATCACTAAGATAATTAATTTTGAAAAATTTAAACATTTAAATGACTTGCTTTTTGATCTCCACTGTGATTTATGATCCAGAGAACTCATCATAAAAATTTCAAAATATTTTGAGTTCATTTGATATCTTAAGTTGATTTTTAAAGATAAATACCAGTTTTAACACTTAAATGATTTTTAAAAATCAAAATATAACTCAAAAAATTATGAAACTTAGTTTTTTGAGTTCTATGTGATCAGGGGTATTTTCTAAAAATAAAATGATATTTAAAATAAAAACTTGATTTTTAGCCTATTCTAAATATTTAAATAATTAAAAATTCATAAAAATCACAAAAATAATAAAACTCATGGAAATGATCTAAATTGTTTCCTAATCACTTAGGAACAATTAGAATATTTTTCCTGTTTCTCTAAATAAAGATATTGAATTTCAAAGCTTAAGAATAATTTTTAAAAGACTAAAAATGAATTTTCACTAAAATAATTCAAATAAATCAAGGAAATATCAAAAAAATATAAAATTTGCTCTTTTAAGTTCTCTGACCTTAGAGAGATTTTTTAAAAATAGAAAACTTAATTTTCACCTCCCAAATTATTTTATTTTTATTAAATAACCCACAACTTAAAATAATTCTAATAAATCGCAGAGAATTCAAAAAATTATGAAATTTGATTCAAAGGCTTCTCTGATATAGGTCTACCTCCAGTAAAAATTACAAGGGATTATAATTTACCTTGGTCAAGTTTGGAATTTTCTTTGAGAAATCATATTTTTGCATTAAAATAATTATATAAATTAAATTAAATTTTGAAAAATGACATTTTCTCCTCTGATGTCTCAACTGACTCATGAATAAGGTAGAATAAAAATTTCAAAGTCATTTGAATTGAATTTGACAAATTATAAAGTATTAGAGCCTTAGGGGCAACTGTGTAATTTTGGAAATCTGGCCTTAATTAACATTTAGGCCTAAGTCAAGCTTATGGGCAAATGTGTAATTTTGGAAATTTTGCCTTAATTAACATTTAGGCTTAATTCAAGGAGGGGAATGGGTAACCTCTAATCTTAATCAATTCACTTGATGTTTGAAACACAAAGGGGTTAATTGGTAAGAATTAACCTCTAATATTAATCAATTTATTTGATGCTTGAAACACAAGGGGTTAATTGGTAGAAACCAATCTCACTTTCTTAATTAAGATTAATAAATTTCTAAATTATTAAAATTTGGAAGTTTATTAAAATTAAATGATCTTAGACTTAGGGGTATAACTTTTGAAGTCAATAATTATTCAAGTTAATACCCCTATCTTGATTTTCAAATAAAATCCAAATTATGAATCAAGACCACCTAAGGTTTAACACTTTTCAAGACTAATTAAGACACACACCTAGGTCTTAAGGGTTTAGTGGTGACTTAGGCTAAATCAAAAATTAATTAAACAAGGATTAGAGAAATAAACATAACTAAGTCAAACATCCTTGAAACACCATTAAGCCCAATTAGGATTAAAAATTTGGCTAAGCGTTCAAATTACATTGACTTGCCCCGTTTAAGGGTCTTCACCCACATAATTCTTAAATTGAATGATAAGTGATAATTACCCTATTCTTGGGAATAATTAAGACATCAGAGTTCACTGAGTAATAACAGTATTTACAGGATGAACCATTAAGAAACATAATAAGTTTAAATGGACTCGAGACTTTTCACAGTTGGTGAGAGGGAGCACNAAGATAATTTTTCTTGATTTTTATCGAGAGTCTTCTTAAGTGACTTTGGTCATTTAAGATGTAATTAATTATCGGGGCTTGCCCTTATAGGAAGCATGCCCAAACCCAGCTTAATATAAACCCTATTTAATCCTTTATATTAAATAGGGGAACTTATCGGTAATTACAAAGGTTTCCCAGACCAAACAGACGTCATACTTTCTTTAGTTTCTTTGATCGAGCCTCATCCTCAAGTCTTATGTTTATTTTTCGGGATAATTAGTTTATTTGAATGAGCCTCATCCTCAATTCTTGTGTTTATCCTTCGGGATAGATACAGATTTGAGGTACAGTGCTCTTTCATTTTAAACTATGAAAAATATGGGGTCAGTTTGATTTCATATTTCATCGTCCTTTCGAAGCGGGCGACGAGATTTCAATTCCAGCAATCGACAGCTTCTTACGTGCAACTCCCCTCCAATCCCAAAATAACACCGACAGCTTCTGGCGACTCCACTGGGGACAAGCTTTTCTCTCCATACAAATCAAGAAATATTATCTTCACACATCGGTAATTTATACATGTCCCTCTTGGACCAAATTACCTTTCTTCTATTTGCATACTTTACCCATTTCTATCTTGGGAAAGTACAGCTTACTCCTTGGACTTTTGGACTAACTGTTCAATCATATTTGAACAGAGGGGTTCAGAAGGCCATTAAGGACTCTTTAAATTTTCATGTGGGGTCGGACCACCAATAGGTGTGTCGGTGGACTAATTCCACCTGGGCATTTTCTGCCACTAATGGGGTCCCGCACTGGGTCCTAAAATTGTTCACATCTCCCTTCCAAAATTTAGTTTGCTACTTCATCAATTAAACTAAATCGTGTTGTTTTGTCCGCACTTTGAAATATTAATTAAATTTTACACTCTTTTGAACAAAGATGTTAAAATTAACTGTAAATTAAGACTCGTCCTGTCTATNAAAATTGTTCACATCTCCCTTCCAAAATTTGGTTTGCTACTTCGCCAATTAAACCAAATCGTGTTGTGCTGCGCGCCCTTTGAAATATTAATTAAATTTTACACTTTTTTGAACAAAGATGTTAAAATTGCCCGTAAATTAAGATCCGCCCGGTCTACAGATTAACCTCTATTTTCAGTGCTTGCGCTAAATATTACGAGGTTTTCGACCATATAGCTAACCCTAAAACTTTCTGTTGTAAAGCCCGCTGCGATGGCCTATCCAACGCTGACCTTTTCCTGCAATCTGCCAACGGACCGTAGCGCCCGTAACGTCGCTCCCACCATCAAGTTTGGAGCTGTGTTTGAAGACCTCGAGGTTATCTTCGGGAAAGCTCCATTCATGATAATGAAGATCACTGCTCCAGAAATACAAGAGCCGTCTACAGAATTCAGTTTGAACTGCCTTCAGGACTTCCATGCCTGCAAGAAGGCTAAAGCTGCTATCATCGAGCCTGCTATCCCTGCTACTGCTAAGGGAAAAGAAGTGATGGTCGTCGAAGATTCGACTGAAGGATTAACTGTTCCGCCACCCGTGTTTGAGATCGGGTCAAGCTCAAGGACTTTACCACTGACCCGAACTCAAAGGAGGAACCACAATAGAAGAGTTAGGAGGGCCATCAAAACCCAGACTCCTGAAAACACACCCGTTGAGGAGGAGGCTCATCGAATTGAAGAGGTGTTACCATAAATTTATCCACTCCTATGAGGGAGTAGATTCCATCCTCTGACAGATACTGATGGATATGAGAGTATCCGGAAGATAACTGTCGCATTACCATCACTTCATGGACAAGGTGAGGAGGGAAAGAAATTCATCCCCATCACCCGAGTTAGTATAGTCTTCAGAAGGCTTGCTACTAATCGGTTAGTGAATTACTTAAACGAATGGGACATGCAATTTTCACTCATATGAAAAATGAAAATTTGAAGGATATTAAGTCTGCTAGAAAATCTCATAGGTCTACTATAAAGTCACCTACCCGTGTTCCCGTCTGGCTCCGTTTGGGAAACCGAGTCGGTACTGCTATGGTCACCACCGACCATACCACCACCAGGGCCGCAGGTCGCCGGCCGATTAAGTCAATAGTGGGTTCAAGAAGTTTACCCGTCATTCTTGCAATCACGGAAAGAAAGACAAGACAATTACCTGACACTATAGCCGGTCTACACCACGGGGAGCATACCTTCCCTCGACATACCAATGTCTCTACTAAGACATCCCGTCCTGAGGAATCATCGTCGAAGAATAAGAGGGTATGGGTACCTAAGGTCGCTGCACCGATACAGTTCAGTATGCCTGCAGGATAAGAAGTAAAACCAGTGCCTGAAATATCTGACATTGTCGCAACAATAGCCAGCGAGATGGAGGAACAAGTAGGATTTTCCCCAAGGTCCTCCAGATCTTAAAGCAATCAAGGAATCGATAATTGAGGAAAAAGTTGAGAAACTCAGACCTCCAGATCTTAAAGCAATCAAGGAATCGATAATTGAGGAAAAAGTTGAGAAACTCAAGATCGAGATTTCTGAGTTAGCTCGAGAACACGGAGTTTCCGTCGATAGTGACAATGAGTTTCTGAGTTAGCTCGAGAGCATGGAGTTTCCGTCAATAGTGACAATGAAGATTTTGATTATAGTGTTACTTGGAGGAAGATTTCATGGATGTCCATGTGATCGAAACCAGAGCTACCACATCTGCACGCAAGGCTCAACCTCACACTGAAGAGAACGCCGTAGATAAGCTGCGTAGGGTTATCCTCCTAAGGGATGAGCAAGTTGTTCTACTGGAGAAAAGAATAGAATAGATGACTGCAGCTATGACCGCCATGACCACCATTCAGGGGCAATCACAAGCACCAAGATTGGCTTCTCTAGAGATTAATTAGCCATAAATCATACACATCGCAGATGAAAGAAGAGAGGCTACTTAGACCAATAAAGAAGAACAACCAAAGAAGAATTCCCCATCAGGTGCCATGCCAGAAAAAGAGTTCAAGCAAATGGTTGAACAAGTACGGGATGCCTTAGCCCAATCTAAGGGCGGTGCATCAATTTTAAAGGGTAGACCTTACCCGGAGGAGTTCGATGCCGTCCCTTTCCTTAAGGATTTTGTGGCCCCAAACTTCAAGATATTTGATGGGACTGGAAATCCTAGACAGCACATAGCACATTTTTGAGCCAATTGTGGCAACACGAGGAATAGCGAAGCTCTACTCTGTCAGCAGTTCGTCAGCAGCTTTTCAGGGATTGCTTTCGACTGGTACGCTGACTTGCCCAATGGGTTAGTTAAAATATTTTATGAGTTGGAAAAATTATTTGTGAAAAGATTTGCTGGGGCGCAGCATCATGTGTCTATTGTAGAGCTCATGATGGAGAAGTAGAAGTCTAGTGAAACCTTGGCAGACTATATTTTGAGGTGGAGAAACCTTAGCATGAAATGTGAACCTCAGCTACAGGAACATCAAGCGATTGAGATTCAACTCAAAAACATTCATGGGTCAGTAGCTTTCATGCTTAAGGGACTCACCATCAAATCCTTCGAGAAGCTACTCAGTAAAGCCAAGTAGCTTTCATGCTTAAGGGACTCACCATCAAATCCATTTACTCAAAAGCATTCATGGGTTAGTAGCTTTCATGCTTAAGGGACTCACCATCAAATCCTTCGAGAAGCTACTCAGTAAAGCCAATAGTCTTTTAAGAAGAAATGAAGCACATGGAGCCGCATGAAAAGGCTAAGGTGACCAGAGTGTTCGAAAGGAAATCAGGGATAGTCGCAACTGTCGACAAAGGAAAGCGGCCGATAAAGATATATGCAGAAGATCATTGTCAGTCTTCATCACAGTACTCTCAGAAACAGAGCAGTCAATCCAACCAACGCTTGTCTCAGGAAGGATCACCTCAAACAACGGGTAAAAGAATATCCCTGTTAGAGCGACAGAAAGTTGCTTATTCCTTCAAAGATGCAGCTGTACCTAAAAATTGTTTACTCCTTCAAAGATGAAGCTGTACCTAAAATATTCAAAAGCTTGATGAAGAAATCAAGAATTCAAACTGCCTGATCCAAAGAAACCCGAAGAGGTGGATAAGAAGAATGAACCAAATTATTACCCATACCACCGGTTACTTGGACACATTATAGACAAGTGTTTTGTCTTTAAAAATTGGCTCGAGAAGAACCTCAAGGAAGAGAATATAACAATCCCGAAGGAGTATTTGAGAGAACCTGAAAAAGGTTCCATAAACATGATTTTAGCTGAGTCAATCTCCTCGATTGATAGTACGGGGGCTAGGATAGGGGCTGCCTCTACTAGACCGGTTGTTCGGATTTGGGGAAGAAAATCCTCGAACCCTTGACTTTGTATGATTATCTTTTTGTCCCTCCCGGGTCTTATGAATATAATGGTTGTGATTTCGGCTACGTTCTGACTATTCCTGGTAATAACGTGACTGATTATGACCGAGCTAGTTGCGATCTCGATCCCCAAAATGATCCTCAAATCGTACTTAAGTCCGATGAACTCGTTGTCAAGGCCAAAGAACTCAATGATATCACTTACGATAGCACCGACAACGAAGGACCAACTCTCGAGCATAATGATGCACTCTTTGCCATCAACTTAGACCTCTCCGACGAACAGGAAAAGACATCGGAAGATTCAACAATGATATGTCAAGAAGAAGAGATCATAGAAGTCAACTTAAGAAGTGGAAAAGTGTTACCACCAAGAACAGCTCCAACAGACAAAGGAAAACAGATAATGACTCGAGAAGAGGTACCCCCACCACCGCCAATGAAAGAACCACATAATCAAGAGAAAATTGGAGGAGCATACAAAGTAGACTACGACATGCTAGCTCATCTTATGAAGTTTCCTGCCCGACTAAGCATCTACGACGCTCTGATCCTTTCAAAGGAGATGAGAGAATATCTGGTTACAGCTTTGCTAGATCCCAAAATTTGCTTAGCTCAGTTGGCTAGCACATCCTGAGATGAAGTTTGCTCATTGGGAGAATAGTTAGGAGTAACCTTCACAGATGAAGATTTACTGCTCGGTACTACCGACCCAACCGTCTGCTCTACATCTCCATCAACATTGGCAGATTTGTGTTATCCAGAGTTTTAGTGGATCTTGGAGCATTTCTTAACTGGATGAGTCTACGGATGTTAGCATATTTATACTTTTACGTTCAAGAGCTCATCCCCGATAAGATGATGTTAAGAGGATTCAACCAAAAGGGAGAAAGATCCCTTGGATCAATTTCATTACTTATGAAGGTCGGAGAGCTTGTAACAACCATTAAATTTCATATCGTCGACGTCGAGACCTCTTTTAACACTCTATTGGGTCGATCATGGATTCATGAGCATAATATGGTTCCATCATCTCTTCACCAGTGCATCAAATACCACAAAGATGGTCAAGAAAATGGCATCAAGGGAGACCTCCAACCATTTTCAGTGCAAGAAGTTGGTATCCATGAAGATGCTGCCTACTACGTGCCTCCAAAGAAGACTGTCTTCTCGCGTATCCATGAAGATGTTGCCTACTATGCGCCTCCAAAGAAGTCTGTCTTCTCGCGTGAGATTTTGACACACAAAGATAAAGATTCAGGAGAATCACAAAAAGGAGGCCATACAACTCCGCTTCAACAACCTTCTACAACTCACTTACAACGAGTTGGTGGAGGTTCTTCTAGTTCAAGCACCCAAGGTCGAGGCCGGGGACGCGAACGAGGAAAGATCCATTTAATTGTTGAACGGACTAGGCCAACTATTAACATTGGTGATGAAGACAGTTCTGAAGATGAGGTAATGATGACAAAGCTGAAGAAGCCTCAGTAGAGATATCACTAGAAGATACAGAGAGGAATGAATATGAAATAATGTATGATCGGATAAACCACTATGTGAATATTATGATCCTTACTCTGATTCTCCCTCAAAAGGTCGAGAGTTTAAAGGTCAAGGAAGTCCATAGTGTTGGTTCAAAGCCGATCAAATTTTACCGTGCTTCCACCTCTACTAAGCTTGAAAAACATGTAAATGTGGATGTTGATTCTAATGAATTAATGGAGTTGCCTTTTTGTTACTTCTCGCCTTTTATTCAAAAGTTAATTCAACAGGGTCATTTACCAAAACAAATGCCAAAGGATAAATTTCAACTTTTTGAAAAATTATGGAATTCTAAAAGACGAACTCCCAATTCAAAAGAGGTCTCGGATTTGGTACAGTTGGACCAGTCGATGATTCTGAATTTTGCATGGTTATTACTAGTGAGTTAGAAGAGGATTGTCTCGATATAGAGGATGACACTACTGATCAACCAATAGAAGATGCTCCGTCAGAATTTGAGGAAGAAATTAAATCCACTGTCGATGAATTGAAGGAGATTAACCACGGGACTGAAGAACGACCCCGACTTACATTTATCAGTTCTCTACTTGATGACAAAGAATCTGCAGAATTGGTCAAACTACTAAGAGAATTGAAAGATTGCTTTGCATGGAGCTACGACAAAATGTCACGACTGTCCGCAGAGGTTGCAGTCCATAAACTTGGGGTGGACAAGAATGTAACCCTAGTAAAACAAGCTCCAAGGAGAATGCGCCTCGAGATAGAATAACAAGTCATCGTCGAGGTAAAGAAATTGATAGACGCCAACTTTGTTAAAGAAGAGCACTACCCCACGTGGTTAGTCAATATTGTACCTGTTAAAAAGAAAAATAGACAGATCCACGTTTGTGTCGACTTCAGAGATTTGAACAAAGCATGTCCAAAAGACAAGTTTCCACTACCTATACCGGAGATGATGGTGGACATCGCTTCAACACATGAGATTTTCTCCTTTATGGATGGATCATCGGGATATAACCAAATCAAGATGGCTCCCGTGGATGCAGCGCTTACAGCTTTCGGAACACCGATTGGAATCTTCTGCTACACAGTGATGTCGTTCGGCCTAAAGAACGCCGGAGCAACATATCAGCGTGCATTGACGAAGATTTTTGACGACCTCATTCACAATCAAGTAGATTGCTACATGGATGATCTGGTCATCAAAAGTAAACGGAAAATAGACCTTTTGTACGATTTGAGGATTGTGTTTGAATGGTTAGACGATATGACCTTAAAATGAATCCCTTAAAGTGCGCCTTTGACGTCACCTCCGGGAAATTTCTAGGTATCGTTGTCCGTCATTGGGGAGTCGAGATCGTCTCGGATAAGATTAAAGCTATCTTGGAAATCCCTCTAAAACCTTGAAATAGCTACGTTCCTTCCAGGGGAAGTTGGCATATCTGAGACGCTTTATTTCTAATCTATCAGGTAGGTGTCAGCCTTTCTCGGCATTAATAAAAAAGGACGACAAATTTGTTTAGGAAAAGAAATGCCAACGGGCCTTTGAGGACGTTAAACAAAATTTAATGACAACTCCTATTTTGGCAGCCCCTATCCCAGGAAAACTGTTGATACTTTATACCGCGGCTTTTGGTGACTCTCTTGGAGCCCTCTTAGCCTAAATCAATGATGAGGGAAAAGAAAATGCGTTCTACTACTTGAGTCGTCCTCTAATACCGACAGAGACAAGGTATCCACCTATTGAGAAGCATTGTCTGACACTAATTTTTGCCGTTCAAAAGCTTAGACATTACATGCTTTCTCATAAGATCACCCTAATTTCGAAAGTTAACCCATTGCAATATTTGATGACCCGACCAACACTCTACGGACGTTTAGCGAGATGGTCAAAGATCTTATTGCAATTTAATATAACTTTTTTGCCCCTCTGTGCTATCAAGGGACAGATTTTAGCAGACTTTCTCGCTGCACACCCACTGCCAGCTGGGTCCTCTCTCAACGACGAGTTACCAGACTAGCAGATACTACAAATGGAATTTTGTAGTGCGCAGCGCTGGGAAATGTACTTCGATGGTGCTTGGTTAGCCAGAAAAGACAAGGGATTAGGCACAGTTATACCAGATAAGGCAGGAATCGGTTTGATCCTTATTACGCCTGATAAGGGTATGTTGAGGTTCTCATACCACCTGACAGAGCCGTGCACCAACAATGAAGCAGAATATGAAGCTTTAATCACTGAATTAGAGTTGGCGATTTCAATGGATATAACAAACGTTGCCATTTATGGTGACTCTCAACTTGTCATGCAGCAAGTCGCCAGATAATACAGAATTCTGAAACCAAGATTAGCAGAATACCATCAGTACGCGATGAAGCTCCTGGAGCAGATTCCTGAGGTGACTTTCTACCGGATTCCTCTGGGAGATAATGCTCATGGCGACGCTCTAGCAAAACTCGCTAAGGAAATGGCGTGTCCCCTGGAGGATTCCATCAAAGATACGGTGCAAGGAAGACAAGTCTTGTCTTGAAATGACTTTGAAACTCTACACAAACTTGGAAAAGAAGAAACAATAAATACAGTTGCAGACATCAACGAAGATTGGCGCAAGCCATTAATAGAATATTTGCATACTGAAAAGCTGTCAGAGGATAAGCNTTTTCAGTGCTTGCACTAAAGATTACGAGGTTTTTGGCCGTATAGCTAACCCTAAAACTTTCTGTTTTAAAGCCTGATGCGATGGCCTACCCAACGCTGACCTTTTCCTGCAACCTGCCAACGGACCGCAGCTCCCGTAACGTCGCTCCCACCATCAAGTTCGGAGCTGGATTTGAAGACCTCAAGGTTATCCTCGGGAAAGCCCCGTTCGTGGTAATGAAGATCGCTGCTCCGGAAGTGCAAGAGCCGTCTGCAGAATTCTGTTTAAACTGCCTTCAGGACTTCCCTGCCTGCAAGAAGGTTAAAGCTGCTGTCATCAAGCCTGTTATCCCTGCTACTGCTAAGAGAAAAGAAGTGATGGTCATTGAATATTCGATCGAAGGATTAACTGTTCTGCCACCCGTGTTTGAGATCGAGTCAAGCTCAAGGACTTTACCACTGACCCGAACTCAAAGGAGGAACCATAATAGAAGAGTTCGGAGGGCCATCAAAGCCCAAACTCCTGAAAACACACCGTTGAGGAGGAGCCTCATCAAGTTGATGAAGTGAAAAATTTATCCACTCCTACGAGGGAGTAGATTCCATCCTCTGACAGATACTGATGGATATGCGAGTATCCGGAAGATTGCTATTGCATTACCATCACTTCATAGACATGGTGAGGATGGAAAGAATTTTACTCCTTTCACCCGAGTTAGCAAAGTATTCGGAAGGCTTGCTACTAAAGAAGGATGTTCTGTTAGTGAGTTACTTAAACAAGTGGGACATGCAATTTCCCCTCATATGAAAAAAGAAATTTTGAAGGATGTTAAGTCTGCTGGAAAATCTCATAAGTCGACTATAAAGTCACCTACCCGTGTTCTCGTCTGGCTCTGTTTGGGAAACTGAGTCGGTACTGCTATGGTCACCACCGACCATACCACCACCATGACCGCAAGTCGCTGACCGATTAAGTCAAGACTGGGTCCGAGGAGCTTACCCATCATTCTTGCAATCACGGAAAGAAAGACAAGACGATTACCTGATACTGTAGTCGGTCTACACCACAGGGAGCATACCTTCCCTCGACATACTGATGTCTGTACTAAAACGTCCCATCTTGAGGCATCATCGTCGAAGAAGAAGAGGGTATGGGTACCCAAGGTCGCTGCACCGATACAGTTCAGTGAGCCTGCAAGACAGGAAGTAAAACCAGTGCCTGAAATATCTGACATCGTCGTGACAATAGCCAACAAGAGGGAGGAACAAGTTTAGGATTTCCATCAAGGTCTTCCAGATCTTAAAGCAATCAAGGAATCAATAATTGAGGAAAAAGTTGAGAAACTTTGGATCGAGATTTTTGAGTTAGCTCGAGAACACGGAGTTTGCGTTGATAGTGACAATGAGGATTTTGATTATAATGATTACTTAGAGGAAGATTTCATGGATGTCCATGAGATCGAAACCAGAGCTACCACATATGCGCGCGAGGCTCAACCTCACACTGAAGAGAACGCCGTAGATGAGCCGCGTAGGGTTATCCTCCTAAGGGATGAGCAAGTTGTTCTACTGGAGAAAAGAATAGAAGAGATGACTGCAACTATGACCGCCATGACCACCATTCAGGGGCAATCACAAGCACCAAGGTTGGCTTCACCAGAAATTAATCAGCCAGAAATCATACACATCGCAGATGAAAGAAGAGAGGCTACTTCGACCGACAAAGAAGAATAACCAAAGAAGGACTTTCCATCAGGTGCCATGCCAGAAAAAAAGTTCAACCAAATGTTGAACAAGTGCGGGAGGCCTTAGCCCAGTCCAAGGGCGGTGCGTCAATTTTAAACGGTAGACCTTACCTAGAGGAGTTCGATGTCGTCCCTTTCCCCAAGGGTTTTGTGACCCCAAACTTCAAGATATTTGATGGGACTAGAAATCCCAGACAGCACATAGCCCATTTTCGAGCCAATTGTGGCAACACGAGGAATAGCGAAGCTCTACACTGCCAGCAGCTCGTCAGCAGCTTGTTAGAGATTGCTTTTGACTGGTACGCTGACCTACCTAACGGGTCAGTTAAAACATTTTCTGAGTTAGAACAGTTATTTCTGAAGAGATTTGTCAGGGCACGACATCATTTGTCTATTGGAGAACTCATGATGGAGAAGCAGAAGCTTAATGAAACCTTGACAGACTATATTTTGAGGTACCTTAGCATGAAATGTGAACCTCAGCTACAGGAACATCAAGCGATTGAGATTCTACTCAAAATCATTCATGGGCCATTAGATTTCATGCTTACCCTTAGCATGAAATGTGAACCTCAGCTACAGGAACATCAAGAGATTGAGATTCTACTCAAAAGCATTCATGGGCTAGTAGCTTTCATGCTTAAGGGACTTACGATCAAATCTTTCGAGAAGCTACTCAGTAAAGCCAGCAGTCTTCAAGACGAAATGAAGCACATGAAGCCGCATGAAAAGGCTAAGGTGACCAGAGTGTTTGAAAAGAAATCAGGGGTAGTCGCAACTGTCGACAAAGGAAAGCAGCCGATAAAAATATATGCAGAAGATCATCGTCAGTCTTCGTCACAGTACTCTCAGAAACAGAGCAGTCAATCCAACTAACGACCATCTCAGGAGGGATCACCTCAAACAACAGGTAAAAGAATATCCATGTTAGAGCGACAGAAAGTTGTTTATTCCTTCAAAGATGAACCTGTACCTAAAATATTCAAAAGCTTGATGAAGAAACTGGAATTCAAACTACCTGATCAAAGGAAACCCGAAGAGGTGGATAAGAAGAATGAACCAAATTATTGCGCATACCACCGGTTGCTTGGGCACACTAGAGACAAGTGTTTCATCTTTAAAGACTGGCTCGAGAAGAACCTCAAGGAAGAAAACATTACAATCCCGAAGGAGTATTTGAGAGAACCTGAAAAAGGTTCCATAAATATGATTTCAGCTGAGTCAATCTCCCCAATTGATCCATATGTCGGAACAGATGGATGGAGTACAACTTGGGATGAACTCAAGAGGGTCCTCAATCGAATACAAGATTCATTGAAACAAGATTCTACAAAAACCAAAGAGTGATGGAATGAGGTATGGAGCAAATCATCCAAGAAGATACTGAACAAGCTACAGTCTGCACTAAAACAAGCCTCCATTCAGAGTCTACAACATACCGAGCCCGAGATGAAGGTTTTGCCAGAAAATCCGTCATCGTCAAGGACAAAGAACAAGAAAAAGAAAGGCGTCATAGCACGGGGGGTAGGATAGGGGCTGCCTTTACTAGATTGGTTGTCTCGGATTTGGGGAAGAAAATCCTCGAACCCTTGAGTTTGTATGATTATCTTTTTGTCCCTTCGGGGTCTTATGAATATAATGGTTGTGATTTCAGCTACGTTATAACTATTTCTGGTAATAATGTGACTGATTAAAACCAAGCTAGCTGCAATCTAGACCTCAAAATGATCCTCAAATCGTACTTGAGTCTGATGAACTTGTTGTCAAGGCCAAAGAAGAACTCAATGATATCGCTTACGACAACACTGATAGCGAAGAGCCAACTCTCGAGCGTCATGGTGCACCATTTTCCATCAACTTAGACCTCTCCGATGAAGAGGAAAAGACACCGGAAGATTCAACAATGATATCTCAAGAAGAAGAGATCACAGAAGTCAACTTAAGGAGTGGAAAAGTGTTACCACCAAGAATAGCTCCAATAGACAAGAGAAAACAGATAATGACTCGAGAAGAGGTACCCCCACCTCCGCCAATGAAAGAACCACATAATCAAGACAAAATCAGAGGAGCATACAAAGTAGACTAAAACGTGCTAGCTCATCTTAGGAAGTTGCCTGCCCGACAAAGCATCTACGACGCGCTGATCCTGTTAAAGGAGATGAGAGAATCTCTGGTTGCAGCTTTTCTAGATCCAGAAATTTGCTTAGCTCAGTTGGCTAGCACATCCTCAATTTGCTCGTTGGGAGAACAGTCAGGGGTAACCTTCACAGATGAAGACTTGCTGCTCGGTACCACCGACCATAACCGTCTGCTCTACATCTTCGTCAACATTGACAGATTTGTGTTATCCAAAGTTTTAGTGGATCCTGGAGCATCACTTAATTTGATGAGTCTATATACGTTAGCGTATTTATACTTCGACGTTCAAGAGCTCATCCCCGATAAGATGATGTTAAGAGGATTCAACCAAAAGGGAGAAGGAGCCCTTGGATCTATTTCATTACTTATGTAGGTCGAGGATTCAACAAAAAGGGAGAAAGAGCCCTTGGATCAATTTCATTACTTATGAAGGTTGGAGAGCGTAACAACGTTAAAATTTCATATCATCAAGCCGAGACCTCTTTTAACGCTCTATTGGGTCAACCATGGATTCATGAGCATAATATGGTTCCATCATCTCTTCACTAGTGCATCAAATACCGCAAATATGGTTAAGAAAATTGCATCAAGGGAGATCTACAACCATTTTCAGTTCTTGAAGTTAGTATCCATGAAGATGCTGCCTACTACGCGCCTCCAAGGAAGAATATCTTCTCGCGCTAAATTTTGACAAACAAAGATAAAGATTTAGGAGAATCATAAAAAAAGGCCATACAACTCCGCTTCAACAACCTTCTACCACTCCCTTACAACGAGTTGGTGGAGGTTCGTCTAGTTCACGCACTCGAGGTCGAGGTCGGGGACGCGGACGAGGAAAGATTAATTTAATTGTTGAACGGACTAGGCCAACTATCAACATTGGTGATGAAGACAGTTCTGAAGATGAGGTAATGATGACAAAGCATAAGAAGCCTCAGTATGATATATCCCTAGAAGATACAGAGAGGAATGAATATGAAATAATATATGATCGGATAAACCACAATTGGAATACTATGACCCTTACTCCGATTCTCCCTCAAAAGGTCGAGAGTTTAGAGGTCAAGGAAGTCCGTAGTGTTGGCTCAAAGCCGATCAAATTTTACCGTGCTTCTACCTCTACTGAGCTTGAAAAACATGTAAATTTGGATGTTGATTCTAATGAATTAATGGAATTGCCTTTTGGTTACTTCTCGCCTTGTGTTCAAAAGTTAATTCAACAGGGACATTTACCAAAA